>PVIY010043969.1:0-19990 GCA_004026745.1 Myrmecophaga tridactyla
GGGCCCGGGGCCGCTTTTGGAGGCTCGGTGTCCGGAGTGCGCCGGCGCCGCCCGCCCGGTCTTGGCACCGCCCGCGCGGCGGCGGCAGGGGCCCGGCTCCAGGTCCCCGACCGCAGCCTGCCCGCTATTGTGGCTCCATCTCTTTTGCATATTTATGACGGCCTGCCACATTCCCTAGCTTCTGGGTTTCCGATGCCAGTTTCCAAAGCACTGGGGCAAGGAGGAGCTCGTGGGAGCTTCGCTTCACAACAGGTGGGGGAGCGGTGGGGAAGAGACCAGCCCGAGGGACTCAGCCCGTGGAGCCAAGTTGCTTTCTGCGCTTCTTGCGCCCACGGACATACTAGACTGTCTTTGGGGATTAGAGTTAGCAGGTGGCTCTTGGCCGCCAAGGTGCCCTTGCTCCATCACCCGGGCGACCTCTCTATTGGAGCCAACCTGTCGTTTCCAGCTCTGGCGAGTGACTCCGCACCGAGCGAGACCACCCGCCGCAGAGGTCGGGGAAGCGAAGATGCTGGAAGAAGAGACGGGAATCCTTTGCCACCCGCTTGCTGCGTGATTGCTGCGCTCTCGAGTTAGGGGGACGGGCACATCGATTCCTGTCTGCCAACTTTGGGTGTCATTTGTGCTTTTGATTAGTAAGAGGAAAACTGTAATTCCTCCCAGAATATTAAGCAGTCCGGAAACTTCTCTTGACCTAAACTTGAGAACCAGAGAGAAGCTATAAGCAGCTCGCGTTGCATCAGAGAGACCTAGAGGGTTCCGTGCTCACTGGCGAGTTACCTGGTTACAAACTTAGTTGAGCGGCAGGCTGAACGCAGCCACCGGGCAAGTCTGACAACTGGGCAGGAGGCATTAGGAACCGAGGTGGACTAAAAGAACCCAGCAGCCGGGGGCTGACTCAGGCGATTGGAAGGTGGGACCAATACAGTTTTGGGAACTTCCTTGTTCTTTGGAAAATGGGACGCTTCGCAGGATTATATTTCTAAACATTGCTGTGATCATCCTCCATGAAAATAAATGCACTGGTCAAATCTTAAGAATCTTTTTGAAAAATTAAAAGGTACCGAAATCTTAACGGCCTCTAAGGTTCCTTTCAGTTCAAATTCTAGTATCCTCTTATCTTTTATAGTGTAAAAACATCCCCTTCTCATTATATACTAACTGTTTGTTAAGAAGGAAGTAGGATTTTATGGCCTGTTTATGTCAGTTCCCATTTTCTGTCTCACCACTTTTGTTGGCTTATTGCCCTCCCACCCCCATCCCTTTAACTCAACACAAGTTGGAAGGGAAGGGATCCCAAATTCAGTTACCCAGGCAGCCAGCTGTAGAAATGGGTTACTCATTTTCTTTAACAGGTCTGGAGAAAGCCCTGTGCTTTCAAAGGCGGTGCCCATCCCAATAACAAGGAGAGGAAGGCATCAGCTTCTGCATTTAGGCTAGTACTGGAGGTGTTATGGCCAGCAGGTGGAAGAAAGTGAAAATGTGGGGAAAGCTGAGGAACCTGGAGTTTCTTTTCAATGGAGACTTTTTACTGAAGCTGCATTAATTTTCTGTGCTGTGTTGTGGAAATGCACAATTTCAAACACCCATATCGAAGTCAACATACCAAAAAAGCATTTTTAAAACAGTCACAAATATAAGCAAATTTTTCAGTTAACGCTATCATTTGATTGTTTAGGTATGATACCTGGATGGAAAAATAACTCATTATATATGAAAGGTTTTCTTTGAACTAATTCAACCTATTGCAACCTATTCAGATTAAAGGAAAGTTTTTTTTTCAAATATGTATTCTAAATCTTCAAAATAATAAGCTACAAATGAACTTGAGGTGAGACATTTACCAGCATGGAAGAAGTGCAGTTCTCTGAGGAAAATAAGTGGCAGTTAAAATATTAGTGTTCTTTATATCAGTTATAAAAAGGAAAGATATAAGCTTAGATTTGTAGTATCACCATTAGGAAACAATATTTCAGAAACATGAGAGCCCTCACCATTAAAATAACTGTTACAATATAAAGAACAAGATTTGGATGACAATGGTTTATGGTAATTCAACTTAAACATTACTTCAACAATGAGATGGTGTTCTCTCAGCATGTCACTGAACTAACTGGTAGTGAAAGAAATACCCCATTGGTGGAAAATAAGATAGAGGAAAGTGATGAGAGTGAGCTTTAATTGAAAAGTTGAGAAGAGTCTTATATGTAAACGACAGATAAGGGAACAAGTTCAATGAGTTAAGAAAATTGTACTCAGGAATAAGAAAGGGATTTATGTATGCAAAATTAAATTGCTTATATGCATAATAATTATGATTATATAAATTCAATTAAGAGTTTGTAAAAAAAGTGCAATGTGTATTCTTTAAAATATTTTTATTGAGAAATATCCACACACATAGAGTACAATCATATACAAGCAAAGGCTCACAATATCATCTGCTACGTGTATTGTCACTATATGCTTCTACCTTTTGGTTGTAATATCCAACAAGTGGCTATTGTATTTTGAAACCTGCAAAATGCAAAATATATTTTAAAGGAACAGAATTTTGGTGAGTAGTCTAGTACACAAAATTTTTAACAATAAATTGTATCACTTCATATTTTAGTAATTAAAGATATAATAACTGTGACTTTATAATTAAACAAACTATCTTGAATCTGTTGTTGTATAGGAAGCATGAATTCAATCTCCAGAAAATTGTCTTAATGAAGTCTATGGGCTCACTGCTTAATACCCAAACCAAGTCCTTATAGCCCCCCGTCACATAAAATAAGAAGAATTTCAAAATAAGTGATGTTTTCCAGTTTGTACCTATGCATTTCTTCCTCTCCCCAAAACACCATGATGTAGTACAAAGAATGCTCATCTACGGTAACGACCTGGAAACAACACTGTTTTGGCTTCAGTTAGCTCTTGTGACCCTGGGAAAATAACTACTCTGACCCTCAGTGTCTTTCATTTGTAAATAAGGGCAATACCTATTTTCTTTCCCTCAGTGGTAAATTTGAATACTTCCTTTCATTTAGACTAAGTAGTTTTCACTATTCAATCACAAGGCAATTTGTATCTGGATAACACTTCTAGTATATTGCCCCTAAAGTGTGTTTTAAATTCCCTGAATAATAAAAACAAGTACTTTGATGACCTGAAAGAATCCTGCACCGAGAGCAGGCCTGAGCTATGTTGGACTCTCCAACTGTTGAGTACTGGGCTAGATGACCCTGATGGCCTCTTCCAGCTCTGATATTTTGTGATAAAATCTGTATAAATCTCTTGAATACCATGGGGTTAAAAATAGCCAGATATGCCTACACCATTAAGATGTATAGAAAAGTATGAAATCCTTAGAGTCACTTTGTAATTGAGTCTAAAATTTGCATGCTGGGAATTCAAACACTATAGTCTTATCAAAGTTACATCAAAGGTTTGTTTTAGTTTCTTAGCTGTTGAAACAAACAGGTTTCAATGAGTTGACTTCACTAGGAATTTACTGACACTGTTTCAGAGCTAAAGGCCTGCCTCCTCCTGGTTGGTATAATGTGGCTTTGATTCTAATATACCTGTTACAACTTAACCAAAAGAGTCATGAGCAAAATCTTATTTCTAAAAGCACATCTCGGGCATGAGAATATGTGGCAGAACCATTCCAAAGAGAACCTATTGAAACCATATTTCGTTAAAAAGGGATGTTTTAGAAAAGATATTCTGTGTTGAAGATTTAAAGATAAGTTCTGTTTATATAAGAAAAGTTTTGAATATAAATCCATGAATTATTGGCTAGCAAGACCTTTTTTCCGTGGTCAGAATATGGGGTTTATTTCATATTGGATTTAAAATCTCTGGAAAATTCCAAAATACTGATGAAAGGGACCAGGGTGATGATTTATCAAGCTTCCCATTCCAGATTTCTCTCTCTCTCAGGAGAAAGAACATTGCCCATTTTTTATAATCAAGATAAAACTATAGACGTGCCATATTTAGAACAGTTTCACTCATTTAGTCAGTTGATTAACAAGAATCTATTTTCAGAATGAACTCAGACCTTCCAGTAAATCTGTTGATAACTGTCAAAATCCTTCTTTATGATTCCAGCTCGCAAAGGCTTTAGTTTTAGAACTCACAAAGCAGAGATTTTATTTACTATCTAGTTCATGTTGCTAGTCCTTTTGGATTTTGCTTTGGAGAACTTTTTATTGTCCTATTTTAATTATTCTCCAGTGGCAAGTTTATTACTTCTTTTGGTAATCAGAAGATTTCACATTATATTTAGGACAGATTTTTACTTTGTTCTAGTGTTTCTGGTTGAGATCTCATGGATCAAGATAACTGAGTAATTTTTCTCTTTACTTCTATGCCCTTAAAGTTCTAGGTTGTGATCAATTCCTCTCCTTCATAATTAGTTTTCCCTCTTCTCCTTAATCAGTGCTGCCATTCCAATATCTTTTCCATTTCTTTCTCCTTTTTATTTCTGAGATTCTTGAAAGTGAATGCATTCTGTGGGTCTTATAAAGATTTATGGAAATGCTATCTCTTTCTGTGCAAACCTAAGTATCTCTCTTTTGTCTTTTGTCACCAAAATTTTATTGCACATGCATACTAAATTTTCAGGCTCTCAAAATAATCTTCTTATTAGGGTTTCTGCTGTCCAGATGTTCTAGATTGCAAGCTGCTGGAATGCAATATACCAGAAACGGAACAGCTTTTAAAACAGGGAATTTATTAAGTTTCAAGTTTACAGTTCTAAGGCCATGAAAATGTCCAAATTAAGGCAAGGCTATGAAAATTTCCAATATAAGGCATCCAGGGAACAATACCGTGGTTCAAGAAGGCCAATGATGTTCAAGGTTTCACTCTCAGCTAGAAAGGAACATGGTGACAGCTGCTAGCTTTTCTCTCTAGGAATCTTCAATGGCTTCCCCAGGGATCTGTCTGTTCGGTTGTTTCCCCAAAAAACCATTCCCCAAAATGGTTCCTTCTTAAAGGGCTCCAGTAGGCAACCCCAACTTCAATGGATGGAGACACATCTCCATGGTAACCATCTAATCAAAAGTTACCACCCGCAATTGGGTGGGTCATAGCTCCATAGAAACAATCAAAAAGCTCCCACCTAGCGATATTGAATGAGGATTAAACAATTTGGTTTTTCTGGGGTATGCAATGGATTCAAACTGGCATACCAAGTTTTAGGAAATTTGTGAATCTGATTTCAAGGACTTAGACTTCTCTGGGTGCTCTTTTCTATGCATCTATTATATTCCATACTTTTTCTCAACAGTCTAAGTTTATGATGTTTTTAAGTAAAATGCTTTCTGTTATTGTTGACATCTTCCGATTTAGTATTAATTTCAAATAATGAATGAGCTTTTACCTGCTTGTTTTCCATAAGGGTGCTTAACAAATAGTGTAACTTTGGTGCACTGTTTCATGGGAGAACAGTGCTGTAGATAATTTTTCAAAATAATAATAAGGAAACGTATATTTTGCCTTCAGCAAGCATTATTTTCTTGGGACAGTTTTATCCTCCTAATTATGCTTTGCCTAACTGATACTAGCATTAATTCACATTCCGCTGAGCATATGCCCACTGATGACATATATGCTGTCATAACCCGTAACTCTGAGTTAAAAATCTGGCATGTGAAATTCACACATGAATATTTAATGGCTAAGAAAACTGATGCTAAATCAGATGCTGGTTATTATTAATTGTCTCTTAACTTCCACTCTGACCCTCCATCCATATTCTAAGCTATGTGATAACACTGATTGTGTAAAAAAATCCATTTATAGTGCTGTAAGTCATTTTTAAATATTCAATTTCAATATTTATTATGGTGCTGGTATTTATAATCTGACCTGGTTGTCTAGGTATCATCTTTCTACAGAATACTGTGTGTCATGCAATTTGATTTTATTGTTATAAGCTTGAAATGTACTTTTTCACTATTTGTACTTTATCTTAATGTAACCAATGACATCAATCTCATATTAAATAGTTAAAGGTCCAAAAAGAATTTGATTCCATTGACCTGGGGCAACTTAATATCCACTCCAAATCTGCCATTTATTTACCTCTAACATTTTAATAATGTTGCATAGAGAAAGCCTAATCAATATTGTAACTGAGAACTTAGGATTTAAGGGATGATTATGGTTACTGAATCATTATTTAATTATTCCTTTTTACTTTCTGGTATATTAGAGTAGACAGAGGGAAATACCTCAAATCTTTCAACTGTAGTCCTGTGCCTTTGATCTCTGATAAGGATTGTATAGCCTTTATCTTGTGCCCCTGTGTTTGTAAAAGCCTTGTGACTAATCTTCACTTGTACCCATTTATCCAGCTTTTCAACTTTAAAGTCTCGTGCTCACTAAAGACAGCCCCTCATTTTTATTAATGAAGGGTCCTGGGTCAGCCCAGAACTAACCAACCCCAAGTCCAAAGTTATCTTGATAACCGAAACTGGATTTAACCAAAATGGGCTCACCTGGCATGCACAGTAGTTTAGACTTTAACCTATAAATCACCTATACCTCATTATAACACAAAAAAGTCATGCCCATCCTCATATCAAGGCTGCCTTTTTCTTCCATATGTTCTGTTACTAAGCATGTAATCAATCTGTGCATGCTCAGTAATTAGATCACCTCTAATTACATCCTCTGGAGCCACTGAACTCATTACCCTAAAGTCTACCCATCTTTTGATACTATAAAACTATCAGAAATTTAGGAATAGTTTTGTAGTTTGGGGACACAGATTTTTCAACCAATAGGCAATCTGTTCTCCTGCTACGTGTCTAATAATAAACTTTTTCTCTCTTTGAAACTCCAGTAATCTCAGGAATTGGCAAAAAGAATCCACCACCTTTGTCTGATAACAATATGATCAGTTCTTTTCACTGGTGTTTTAGGAACAGTATTCTGATGTGTGGATGCATAACTGGCTTCTCCCTTTGGAGTCAATATTTTTCTTTGTATTAGGGATATTTTTTAAAAAAGAATCCTATCAGAAGGGGGTTTTCTTCTCTGAGTATGTGTTTTTTAAAAACTGTCACAAGCAGGCAATGTTTGTTAATCCTTCAGGGACCTATGTAATCACACAGGTGGATTCACCCATGCAGACATTTGTTTCTAGCTAACAGATGGTTTTCTCAAAATAATCTTTTTAAAGTTTTTGATCTAAGCCAAAGTGGGTGAAATATTTGTTTGAGACTAACCATAGAATTTAGTCTCAAATGATGGCAGTAGCATAGAAAAGGTCTTCAGATGGAGAGTCAGCAGGGTTAAGGGATAAAGCTGTAAACTTGGAGTCAGGGGGCCTTCGTGAGGATTCTGTAGTCAGGCAACCAGTGATGAGCACTGGGCCTTAGTTTCTGATCCGTGTAACACAGGGTGGGTAGCCCGTCTTGAAGCTTCTATTCAGATTTAAAATTAATGTGGTTTTAGGAGTCTTGGGTTGTTTTAGGCTGTAGTTCAGTATTGGCTTGGGATAGCTTCTACTATTTTTTTCTTTTGATGAACTCAACCCTAATCTTAATCGTGATTAAGATTATTTTAAATCACCTACCTTCAATCAATAGACTTTAATATTTCTTGTTCAGCAAACACTTGTTGACTATCTTCATGTGCCAGGCACTGTGCAAGGCCCAAGAGTTACAAAGAAAAACGACCTGTTTTCTGTCCCTGAACTAATTACATGGCAATATGATAAGTACCACAATAGAGGTATGAATGAAGTGTCATGGAGTTCAAAGGAGAGAATAATTAAATCTGCTTGATGGGAGGCAGGGACACTTAGAAGAAAATGTTTGCCAGGTTGAAAAATGGGGCTGAGGAAGGCAACTGGAGGACTTTACAAGCAGATGGAGGGCATGTGCAAAATGAGAAAGTTAGGAAAATGCCTTGTGTACGAGCAGAATTTCAAGATTGAGCTTCAGTTTCTGGGTTAACTCACCTTTTAATTGCTTACTTCCTCATTCCTGTCCACTCTGTGTCTCAAGAAAATAATGCTTGCTAAAGCCAAAAATTTTTTTCCTTTTATTGTTATTTTGAAAAGTTATCCACTTTACTGTTCTCCCATGAATTTGTACACCAAAGTTATTTTATTTATTATTAGTGCTAACACTAACCCCTGGGCCTTCTCAAGTTGAAGAATAATTCAGTCTTTTTCAGACTTATGCATATTGAAATTTCCTTGTACTTTTACCCATCTGTGTTTGGAGAGTCCACTAGTCTGTGTTTATTGAGCATTTCCATGTATTAAGTGTTATTCTCAATGATTTTGACCAATATGTAGTTCAAGACATTTTATCAACATATGTATCCTTAACTTTATCTGAGTATAGCATTTGTTAAATAAGCATTGTTCTGTTGTTGTTGTTTTTTTAATTTGTATTGTTTTTCTTTAAGACACTGAGTGATACAATTAGAATTAGGCTTTACAACAGGGAAATCACAAATACATTTTAACCACAGGCACTATATTCTTCACATATACAACATCACAGTTAACCTCAAAGTCCAAAGTCAAACTTGATTTCAGCATACTGAAAATACAAAATAGAATGATGATTTGAAGCTGCTTTTTGTAAAAGTTCTAGATGATTTTGAATAATTTTAAGTATCGAGAAGAAGATACTACTTATTACACATTTTTATCCAAGTCTCAGCCTTATCCCCCAATTATGGGGTTGGGTAAAGAACTGTATGTCAACTTGGAGTGAGACTCTCTGTTTTGAGCCATTTAATTTAGACACTTCTTATTTTAACGTAAGCAATTTTACTTTGGCAGCCAGTGTGCAATTGTAATTGGCACTTGGAAGACAGCAGAATACATTAATGAGGCATAAAACATGAAGAAATACGTCCATAATGGCCTGCCTGAGGACTTCTGGTAGCATCCAAGAAAGATGCTTTCAGTATAATGCTTGACACTTCTCAGAAGTCATCCTCACTGGCATTTATACTCTTGCACATTTAATCATTTTAGTGTTTTGAAATGTCAAAATATTGGCATTAGCAACTTTGTCATCTATACAACACTCAGAGAGAATATTAAGTTCTTAAACTTATTATGATGCAGCAAATGATGAATAAGAAAACTAAACTCATTTTGTGAGTTCCTAGGATTGTGTTCCCATCTTTGTCAGCTAGTCAAGCTCTTGCTCAGACTTTCAACCCTCACTGGAATATCACCGCTCAGTCTTCCGTAACCTTCTTTTCCCAGTGGGCATTCTTTTTCCTGTACACACCCATTGCCCATGCATCTACAACTGCATGATCGCACTGGGTTATAATTATTTTTTTAATGCAGTCCTCTCCCCTGTTGACTCTCAATGCCATATTTGTAGGAACTGGGTCCCCAGATCTGCATTTTGGTTGCCTCGCTGAAAGGCACAGCAAGATGGAATAGAAGGAACATGCATTTTTTAGTTAACCTGATGGAAGTTAACTCCTCACTGCTACTTACTTGCTAGGGGAACTTGGGCAATTTAGTCTGAGCATCTCTTAATGTGGATAGTAATACCTGTTATGCAGGGTTGTTGTGAAGATTAAATAAGAGCCATCCATCCATTCAATAAATATTTATAGAGGGCCTGTTACACATCAGGCACTTTCTTGGCACTAAGAATATAATGGTGAAAAAAGGCATGACGCTATCCCATCCTAAGAACCTTATAATCTCATCAGAAAACAAGATCCGAGACATTTGCAGTGCAATTCCTGAAGGATAAGTAGAAATTTGTCAGCATGGGAATTATGGGGGTGAGGTGAAGACAGTGTGATTTGGGGTAGAAGGAGAAGCATGTGTGATCCCTGTGAACTAGACAGAGGATGACAAATTCCAGTTCCGCAGAGCACATGGTGGAGCATGACCCCTGCAGATGTCATCATGAGTGGCAAAGCCTGTGGTGCCAAGGTGGGGAAAACCTCTGAGGGATCTATGAACAGATTCACATTTCACAAATACCTTTTCTTTGGCCATAGTGTAGCATACAGGTGCTGGTAGCCTAAAAAGCAGGAGCCACAGGGAGACTGGGGTGATGTGAACATATTGAAAGATATTTAGTAGCCAGAAAAGGCAGCACATGATCAGGTAAGGTGGTGGAAAAGGACGGTGAGGAAGGGAGAGGAGTAGGGGAAATGTGTGGGCTTTTGACTTCAGTTGGAATGAGGGTGCAGTTCTTTGACACAGGAATCACAGGAGAAGCAGTTTGGGATATAGAAGGGAACAGGATGTGAGTCCAGCTCAAAAACTTTGGGGCTTGAGGTACTCGTTGGAGGTGCAGGACATTTTCACCTCATCATTTTAAGCTCTTGTATGATCAGACCCTCATGATGTTTTGGTTTGGGAAATAAACATTTTAGTCACAACTTTATCAACACTGGTGAATTCTGTGGCAAATATCTATTCCAGGGTCAAGTCCCTTAAGCTCGTTTAATTCCTCGACTTATCTTGTTCATGGCACATTTAAATTCTTTTCACTTCCTTTTTTGTTTTACTAACATTATTTTCGTCAGGATAAAATCTCTCTTGTGTACATTTGATAAGAAGTTTTGATTTATCGGCTGTTTTTTTTCATCATTGCCAAATTTTGACAGATTGCAGCTTTTCCCAGGGGTAAGTTTTCTTATAGGTTCACCATTTTTACCATGTGAAATTTACTGAGATAAGTTTTGCACATCTCATGTTTTAGCAAATCTTTTTAATTTTTCGTCAGTCTGTGAGCAATAATGAATTATATTATGTGCTGTTTTTGCTATTGTCAGATATATTTTCCTTTTTTAACTAAGTCTAATATTTTCCCAAGAAAGTTTTGCAGTTTTTAATTATATCAATGAGACATGATTCTCCAGTCAGGTTTTCATCTATAACAAATTTTACTGTGTCTTATGCTGGCCACGGTCAGTTTCATTTTGGTCCTTAAGATCAAAATGACCTCTGAATGACAGAATCGAAATGGCATACTTCAGCCTATGGGACACCCAAAGAGAGATGTCCAGGAAATAGGTGCATGTATTTGGTCTGGCAATCTGGAGAGAAATTGCTGATGAAATATAGATATGGAGGTCATTTGTGCGTGGATAATCGAGGCCACGGGAATGGATGACTTCTCCCAGAAGGGTGTATAACATAAGAGAAGAGTACCCAGGAAAATTAGGAGCATCGACATTCTGGTAAGAAATAGTCAGAGGAGGAGCCCACAAAGGGCAGGCAGGAGGTAGGAGGAAAACAGCAAGAGGGCATGTCATGGAAGTTAAGTCAAGAAAGAGGAAGTGGGCAACAATGTTGGATGCCGCAGAAAGGGCACATCCTGAAATGGTGTCCCCTGGATTCAGCAATAATGACGTCATCACTGTCCTCAGTGAGGGCAAGTTCATGAGTGGAGGACGACACATCCAGATGGATGAATGCTGAGGAGTGAGGAGGAAGTGAAGAGTGGAGACAATATAGACAACACTAGGCTGTAAGAAGAGAAGTTTGTTTACCTGCTTGTTGACTGGTTTATCTATTTCTCTTTAATATTAAAGAGACTTGAGCATGTTTAAGGGTTGGTAGGTTAGAAGGGAGTGCATGAACATACATGAGAGCTGGAAGGGATCCCTGAGGAGGGCTTTAAGAGCCAAGTCCTTTCCAGCACATAGGCTCTGACAGTGTGGTGCTGAAAGCTCTGTGTCTAGTGGATCCTCAGCAGCCACATGGCCAACAAGATGTAAGCATCATCTACCTGGGCTTCTGCTTAGGGGCCGCGATGAATCCTCTGATTCCTTCCAGGCCTGTGCTCTGCCTTGGACTGTTCTTACCTGCCTACCACTTAATAAAACCTTCAATCAAGGTGATCTAATCCCCGACGCCATGACTCTATCATGGGTCCCGACCCATGAAAACTTTTGTTTTTGAGGAAGCCTTCCTGCCACATTTTGTCCATGAAATCAGATATGAGTTGACACCCTCACTTTTGAGTTGTGAACTGGGGGGTTACCACATCTACTTAAACCCACCACTCACGGGTCAGATAAAAGGAAAAAAAAATACATTCTCTGCTGTGCCCCCACCCATTGTCTGTTCCTCCCATTTGTCTTGAGACTGTGCAAGTTATCACAAAACTTGGCCTCACAAATAATGGGGGGCAGTAGCCAACATTTCCATCATTCACCAGTCCCTCCACTGACTTTCCACCTAACTGTCCCATCGCTTCACCCAGGCCCTGTAGTAAGCCATGGGGCCAAAACATGAAGAGACACAGCCCCAATCCTGATGGAGCTCACAGTACTGCAGCTGATTTCATCATGTAATCAGACTGTTGCAATACTGTGGGAGAGGTAGGCAAGGCAAAGACCAGTTAGTCTAGGTAAACAGGGCTGGTAGATGGCCTTCATGTTTATTGTTTTGAGAACCTGTAACAATCTTATGAGGGCAGTTGAACATATGAAATGTATTCTTTTAATCCAAGTGTAATTGTTTCACCTGCCAATTCATACAACTCTAAAGGTTAACTTTGTTTTATGAAGCTGGATAGGTCTCAGGACTGCAGTCACCCTAAAGAAACTCTGTCTCTTGATGTAGCAGCCAAGGCCCACCATGGAATCTCTAAGGCATTGAATAAAGGGCATTCCTTTTGAATCGCTTTAGGTTTTTAGCATCCCCTTCTACCCTGCCCCTGTTGTGAGATCTGATTGTTGTCCTTTTTTTTAATTTTATTTTTATTTTTTGCCTTCAGGACATTCATTTTGTTGATTGTTCTTGAACCAAACATTTGTTAGACTTTGGTAGCATTTAATTCCAGACACGTGAATAAAATAAAGGTGAATCTGGCAGTCAGAATCTGTATCTTTCTCTAACAAGTTCCCACGCTTCTGTCTTTGCTTGCTTTGCTGCTTCTTGATACAAAGACATGCCCCTGTCTCTGGATCCCAGCACTGACACCCATTTTGGGGTGGGAAAGCCCGAGAAGACCCTGCTTTTGTTTCTCTGCCTCTATTGCCCTTTGGCATCCAAAGATATTGAGTATGAATTTCATCACCAAAATTGAGGTATGCAATAGGCAGCATGTAAAAAATATCTGGGAATCAATTTAATACCTTCCTATCATTCTCACTCTCCCTGATGTAATGCCACAGTTCCCAGGATTCTGTGCAGTGCCGAAGGGAGTATGGCACTAATACTAACTTAAAAGATACTTCTAACTTAAAATATATGACTGGCTCATGACAAAGATTTTCAGGAAGATGGAGGGAGAAGTTTTTGGAAGATTGATAGAGAAAGTGGTTTGGGGAAGAGGTGTCTCATCTGTCTTTCTCCTCCTATCCTCTTCTCTTGCCACTTCCTCTTGGCTTCTCTCTGCTTGGTCCTCACCATCCTCCTTTCTTTTCCTTGCTTTTGTACTTTTGTGCAGTTTGTTTGTGGTTCCCACCTAGCCCTCTCTGCCCAACCCCTTCGCACTGAATGGGCCTCTCTGGATTTCTGTCTTGTAGGGGCACAGGGCCAGTGTCAGGCTGTTCAGAGGGTCTTGGCCACATAGCCACTCCTGGCATGGGTCTCTTCCTCTCTGCCAACAATGAGAGATGGATATCCTCCATTCTCAGGACCTCAGAAGTCCCATTCTCCCTTCAGGTAAATGTTTAACTGACCTACCAGGCCATATCCATCCCCTGAGGCAAAGAACACACAGGTTCGAATGGGGGAGGGAGGAAGGACGTAAAGGAGGGACCCACAGGGAGAAAAAAATGGCTTAGTTTAGCTATTCTTAAAGTGGTATCTTGCCACACTGGCAAAAGGGCTGATAGAGAAGAGTGGTCTCTCCTCTTCTCATTTAAAAATATGACTGGCTCATGACGAAGATTTTTGGGAAGATGGAGGGAGAAGTTTTTGGAAGACTGATAGAGAAAGTGGTTTGGGGAAGAGGTGTCACATCTGTCTTTCTCCTCCTTTCCTGTCCTCTTGCCACTTCCTCTTGGCCTCTCTCTGCTTGGTCCCCATCATCCTCCTTTCTTTTCCTTGCTTTTGTCCTTCATTCTTATCTTATACCCATTCTTGGAGAGCCATTTAGAGGGTTGACCAGGAGCTGGTCTATTCAAAGGCCTTTCTTCACAGTTGTGACTTGTTTTGATTTGTCCCGGTGGACTTGTTTTTGTAGACAAAGTATCTAGTTTTAATTTCTGCTCTTTGTTCCCATTTTTTAAAATTTTATTTTATTTTTTGAATATATTAGCATTTATGTGATTCCAAAGTGAAAATTATCCCTAGTGCTGTCTTGCTTTCCTCCCATGCCCTCCACCCTGTTTGCTTTGAAGAATATATATATATTTGGCATACTACATCCCTTGGTTTGTATCTTACTTTCTGCATGTAGTGACTTATCTTGGAGATTTCTTCATATCAATATATAGAGATTTTCCTCATTCTTCAAAGCTGAATATACAGCTTTGTGGGAACATTTCATAGTTGATAAATCCCCCATTGATGGACAGTTAGACAATTTCCTGTCTTCTGGTGTTGCAAATAGTGGTGCAATGAATAACCTTTTGCATCTTTCAATGACTTTCTTAAAAACAACAACTAGGAGGGAAAGAGAGAGAAAAAGAGAAAACTTGCTTGATTTTTGAAAAGGTAATCTCTTAAACAAGAACACCTTTGAAAGAAGACCTGAATGCTGCGGAGAATTCACTGGTCTTTTACATGTTTTCTCCTCCCTGCGGCTTTATGCCCTGTGAGAGAACCCTGGGAACTACCCCAGTCCGGTCCACAGCTGTTGAATTCATGGGAGACCATGATCTGTTCTTGTATCTGGTTTTGCCCTGGGAGGTGGGTCTGGCTCCCTTACACTTAAGCAGGGTAGGCGCTTCATGCATGCCAGGAAACTTCTCCTCTATTATATTATCTTAATTTTTACTGTGCAATTGAGGTGTGCAAAAAACACCACTTTGAAAATATCTGTAAACCAACTTGATGTTAACTTTGAACTCTCATTATGCAAGGGATAAAGCTTCTCATTTTACACCAAAGCTATCCGGTAAGAGATGACTCACTGACATTAATGAGTAAAGGATATCTATATCTGCCACTTTCTTGAGAAGAGGCTTTGATAGAGCAAAGGATAGAGCAAATATGAAGAAGATATAGAGCCATGGAAGAGGGGAGAGTATTTCTTAACACAGAGTGAGGAAGGTGAGGCTGGGAGTAAAAGGAACTTTCCATCTTTTCACCAGGTAGCTCTTAATCTCCGCAAACATAGCATGCCTCAAATTAAAATATTCTTTTCACCCCTGACACTGCTGGCCTTCTCTCATGAATTCAAATCTCCATTCCCTGGTTCACAGGAGCTAGAAACCTCAGTTTGTTTTTACTTATCTCTTTGCCTTACCTACGTTCACCCTACAAGTGCTGTTTGTTTTTGTTCCCTATACTCTATTCCCAGTACTATTCCCTCAGACAATCTCTCAACATTTCTCCCCTGGGTGATTTCAGAATAGTCAAGCTGATAAGCATTTAGACTCTGGATGCAGACTTGCTGGCTCTGTACTTGCTAGCTTTGACCCCCTGGCCCACTTATTTAACCTTCTGTGCCTCTGCCATTTGAGATGCATAATAGTATTAGTCACATGCAGTTGTTGTGAGAATTAAGTGAAATAAAATGTACAGAATTCTTGGAACAGTGCCTGGCATGTAATAAGTTCACAATAAGCATGAGGTATCATTTCAAAAGCCTCCTAACTGGTTTCGTTGCCTTCTCATCTCTCCTCTCTCTGATTTATTACCCACATGGTGGAAAATTGGCCTTTATATCCATAGATCTGAACAAATCACCTTCTGCTGGGACAATTACCATGGACCTTTGAGTCTTCTCAAGTTGGTTTTAGGCTCTTTTCCCAGTCTCGTCTCTGCCACATCTCTGCAGGTAATCTGTGCTTACCTTGTCCTGGCACTGCCTTCTGTGGTCACACCCCTGTGCCTGTAGGGTGCTTGGCCTGGGATTTCCTTCTTTCTCACTTCTTACCTTTCAGGCATGGATCAGATGTCAGATCCCAGAGAAGTCTTTGCGGACTTTCCTCTCCTCAACATCTGGCAATGTTGTTTCCTTTTTTGAGGTTCCCCTGGTGATTTGTTTATCTCAAACTCAGCCCACCTGCTGTGTGGCAGTGTGAGTGTGCATGCACCCTGTGCCACCCAAGCCTCCATGGGGAGACTGTGCCCTTCCTGCACGTCTCAGCTCCCACAGGGCTTCCTTGTGGTCAAGCCCCCCTTTGCCCTCTGTCTTAGTTTGTCAGGGTTGCTGTGACAAATATCACCCACTAGTTGACTTAAGCCACAGGAGTTTATTGGCTCATGGATTTGGAGGCTTAAAGTCCTAACTCAAGGTCTTGACAGGGTATGCTTTTTCCCCAAACCTGTAGTGTTCTGGTATGGCTCGCTGTAATTCTCAGTGTTCCTTGGCTTGCATCTCTGCTACAGTCACACAGCAAGGTCTTTCATTCCCTGGCTTCTTCTGATTTCCAGCTTCCACTGACTGTACCTTATAAGGCCTTGAGTCCTATGGATTAAGGCCTACCCTCCTTCCATTTGGCCTCCTCTAAAAAGGATCTTCAAAGATCCTATTCACAAATGAGTCCACACTTTAACTAATACCATCTTCAAAGGTCCTGTCCCCAAATGGGTTCACACCCACAGGAACAAGGATTAAGGCTTGAACGGGTATCTGGTGGACATGATTCGATCCCAGTGCCCTTTTTCATGGCACCAAAAATTTCTCCTGGTAGGGTTTAGCACAATCCGTAAAGGAATCAAGGGTAGTGTTTTTTAGTCTGTGGGTAAGAATAATTGAGAAGGAAAGAAAGTTAGAGGAATGAGTTTGGAGAAGGGCGAATTTATAAGGGTTGGTTTATTATTGATTACTACGCTTTGTGTCTGCTCTAACAGCTTTTGGAAACTTTTGAAACTCTAGGGGGTTCCTAAACCAAGGGTTTGGTATCTTCTCTTCTTTATGTTCACTCAGTCCCTGGGAGGCAGTTAAAAGAGAACACATGAAAGCCTCCAGTACCAGGTAGGATGTTCTTTTTCAGTTTAGAAAATTCTAACTTCCAATTTACAGAAGAGGGGTAAATACCCTGTAGTCATTCGCTTTGATGCTACTTCTTTTAGCAAGGCAGTATTCATACTTAAATAGAAATTGTCACTCTTCTATGTTGGGTTAACATTCCCTGTTAACCTTAAAAAGTCTGCTAAACTTAACTGTCTGAGATTGGGTCCCTGTAGAGCAGAGCCTGAGACAGAGATTGCTGTGAAAGTGATCAATTGAGGAATTCTCTCAGCAGAAGGAGAATGGAGAAGAAGAAAGTAGAGAAGAAAGTCAGGCCTGGATGTGTTCCTGGCTGGAGGCTAACTTGAGACTGACCTCACAGGAGCTCTGGAGCATAAATTGCACCCTACAATTCCTTCCAGAGGCAGGGGTATGGTTCAGTCATTGGCCCTGTCTGCTCTGAAGGGGACTGTGGAAGCATAACTTCTTGGATGGGGCAGCTCCTTTTGGTGGAGACAATTCTCTGTTGAGGGGAGCACCAAGAGCGTCCACTTCACCAACAATCTTGGAGCAAGGAAGTAGGGCAAGAGAATGGCTTTGAAGGTGAGCTGACCTTCGGAAACACAATCTCTTGGGGGCACCTTGGAGACATTGACACGGGGATAGGAAAAGTGTATGTGTGTGGTCTGTATGTGCATATCTGTTGGGGGGTGGTCACAGAGTTTCCTAAGGTATGTGGGATGGGATTTAGGCAATTTTGTTAGGATATTTTAGGAATTATACCCTCAGAAGACATGGATACTACCAAAAGCAAAGCAGTAAATTCTTGTTTTTCAATAATCCAGGAACGTTTTAAAGGCTATAGCTATTCTATGTCTGTAACTTGGTCTAGCAGAAATAGACTCTGGTGTATGGTAAACTTTCTACTTAATTTACTTATTTTGAATTTCTACCCTAGTTTCATGAAGTCTAGCCTATATAAGCAATGTGATTCCAAAAGGGAAGTAGATGTTGACAAGCCTTTTAGTCCTGCCTTCCTTGAGAACTAAAGCACAGTGGGATACATGTTGGATAATAAGGTTCTTGTTATTTTAAAAAAGAAACTATAATGTGAAGAAGGACCCAAAGCTTTATTAATCTATCCCAATAACTTCTCTCCCATTAACATTGTTCCTTGTTAAATTGTTTCCAAACATTACTCTCTGGCCCTCTCAGAGATTCTAGAGCTATCTAAAGTTCTTAAATAAGCTCCTTGTCTACTTTAACTTGGACTTCTAAGCATGGGTGACTTCAGAAAAATGGAAAACTTGAAGGCATACACATGGCCGACTTTCGTGCTTTTTACATATTTCAGGATCTTTCCAAAGACCATAGCTTGCTAGTTTATGGGTCTTTGCTAGACTGCATGTCAGTGGGTCTTGCAGAGAGTTTTACCCTTCTTAAATGATCTAGCATTATATATCTAAAGTTTTCTCCCATCTGGTCATCAACGGAAATCTCTGTTTCTACAGTCACCATTTTCTAACTACCTGAGTAAGATCTTCCAAGAGGTAAGGTTAAACATGGTGAAAAGGGCTTGGATTGGCAAAGTTTTGAAACCTTACCCTCCAAAGAGTCTACAGATCCTAAGAACTATATTTTAAAAACGCATAAAGATACAGTTTTTTTTGGTGCACATGTGAGGTTTATGTGTGTAGGAGCTATTTCAACAACAGCTCCTGAAGACAATCTTAGACCAATATATGATTATTAGCTTTTCTTCTTTCTTTTAGAAGTCTGGGCCAAAGAAATACAAATCAGTTTATTGGGAGAATCAGACATTTGAGTTCTGGTGAAAGTTAGAGAACGTTCTGATGTCAGTGTTGTTCTCATCCTTAGAAAATTATCTGCTAGGGCTATGTAGTAAACAGCAATAGTATTACTAAAGGATGTTGTCAGAAAAGTAATTTTCAAAGGAGAGATATGAAATTTTAAGATATATGTGTGTGTTTATATGTGAACTGAGTTGAATTTTGTATGAATCCAAGTATATGTGTTTAATAGGGTCCTGATGAGGTGGCATTTCAAAAGTTATTTATTTAGAGATGAACATACAAAATCATATTGGACCAGATTCCTTTATAGAATTGTAGGGATTGAGGCAGGTGTTGCCTTTGAAAAATGGTGTAAAATAAACTTTATTTTTTAAAAATCAGGATCCTAAAAGCCTTCTGAGAGGGAAGGAATTGAGGCACTAACCCCTTCTATCAAATGTTAAAATTAAGAAAACCTTCCATAGTTGACTGTGGTGGACTGTAGTGACAGAATAGCACACTGATGTCCCCAAGGAATCTGGCAATGACCTATGCGCCATACAGCAGCCCCAAATCAAGGTGAAAGAGCCAATCTGATGTGCTCTGTGCCCCAGTTGAGAAGATCCTCAGGTGGTTGCCAGGAAACCAAGGATCTTGCATACTACCATAAAGAGCTGGGACATTGCTTTGAGGTGATGCTTGAAGGGCCACTGAAGTGTTTAAGCAAGGCAATGGATGATTTGGTGTTGTTGTTTTTTTTAACTTTTTTTATTAATTAAAAAAAAATTAACAAAAAAACATTAAGATATCATTCCATTCTACATATACAATCAGTAATTCTTAAATTATCACATAGTTGCATATTCATCATTTCTTAGAACATTTGCATCGATTTAGAAAAAGAAATAAAAAGACAACAGAAAAAGAAATAAAAAGACAACAGAAAAAGAAATAAAATGGTAACAGAAAAAAAAAGATTATACATACCATACCCCTTACCCCTCGCTTTCATTTACCACTAGCATTTCAAACTGAATTTATTTTAACATTTGTTCCCCCTATTATTTATTTTTATTCCATATGTTCTACTCTTCTGTTGATATAGTAGCTAAAAGGAGCATCAGACACAAAGTTTTCACATTCACAGAGTCTCATTGTGAAAGCTAT
>PVIY010043970.1:0-20016 GCA_004026745.1 Myrmecophaga tridactyla
TAGAAAGGCATGAACAACCAATATTGACTCAAGAAGAAACAGATGACCTCACCAAAACAATTACAAGTAAAGAGATTCAATCAGTCATCAAGAAGCTCCCAAAAAAGAAAAGTCCAGGGCCAGATGGCTACATATGTGAACTCACCAAACATTCAAGAAAGAATTAGTACCAATCCTGCTCAAACTCTTCAAAAAAATTGAAGAGAAAGAAAAGCTACCTAACTCATTCTATGACGCCAACATCACCCTAATACCAAAGCCAGACAAAAATACTACAAGAAAAGAAAATACAGACCAATCTCTCTAATGAATACAGATGCAAAAATCCTCAACAAAATACTTACAAATAGAATCCAGCAGCACATTAAAAGAATTGTACACCATGACCAAGTGGGGTTTAGTCCAGGTATGCAAGGATGATTCAACAACAACAAAAAACAATTAATGTAATACATCATTTAAAACAATCAAAGCAGAAAAACCATATGTTCATCTCAATTGATGGAGAAAAGGCATTTGACAAAATTCAACATCCTTTCTTGATGACAACAAGCCAAAGGATAGCAATAGACGAAAATTCCTCAAGATGATAAAGGGAATATATCAAAAACCCACAACTAACATCATCCTCAATGAGGAAAGACTGAAAGCTTTCCCCCTAAATCAGGAACAAGACAGGAATGCCCACTGTTACCATCGTTATCAACTTTGTGCTGGAACTTCTACTCAGAGCAATTAGACAAGAAAAGGAAATAAAAGGCATCCAAATTGGAAAGGAAGAAATAAAACTCTCACTGTTTGCAGATGACATGTTACTATATGTCAAAAATCCCAAAAAAATCTACTGACAAGCTACTAGAGCTAATAAATGAGTATAGCAAAGTGGCAGGATACAAGAACAATACCCCAAAATCAGTAGTGCATCTACCCACTAGGGGTGAGCAATAGAGGAGGATATCAAGAAAAAAATCCATTTATAACAGCAACCAAAAGAATCAAACATTTAGGAAAAAATTTAGTAAGGATACAAAAGACCTATACACAGAAAACTATAAGAAATTGCTAAGAAAAAATCATGCAAGACCTAAATAAATGGAAGGGCATAAGGTACACATGGATTAGAAGACCAAATATAGTTAAGATGTCAATTCTGCTCAAATTAATTTATAGATTCAATACACTACCAATTAAAATCCCAACAACTGAATTTGCAGAAAGGAAAAACCAATGCCAAATATATTTGGAAGGGAAGGGTGCCCTGAATAGCTAAATATATCCTGAGAAAGAAAAATGAAGTGGTGGTGGGGGGTGTCTCACATAACCCAACTTAAAACATATTATGAAGCTACAGTGGTCGAAACATCATGGTACTCCATTCCCTACCCCATATTATTGACAGCCCCTTCCAACTCGATAAAGTCAGAATGGGCATAGCCAAATACCTCTAAAGGGGGGGAAAGATCAAAGATGATGGTGGAATATACAGAGAAGGTAGTATTTAACAAACAAATATGATTGCTGAATCATTATATTGATATTTCTTTTAGTCTCTAGTATCTTAGAATAGCTAAAAGTAAAAATCTAAAATTGTGGAATTGTAACCCATACCAAATTCTGTCCTACAACTAATTGTTGCGATCTGCTTTGAAATTTATTGCTTTTTTGTATATACATTATTTTTCACAGAAAAAGAAGAAAAGTCTATTGCGATGATAAAAAATATATATATATCCCTTCTAGCCTCCAAGTTCTGGAGCAGCTAGAAGGAAAAATCTGAGATGATGGTATGGTAGCCCATGATAAACCCTGGGATCTGTCCTGTAACTACTTATTGAAGAGTACTTTGAAAATTACTGCTTTTTTCTTTCTTTGCTTTGTATATATGTTATATTATACAATAAAAAAAAAGTTTAAAGAAAAACCAGCATGGTACTTCATAAAGATAATTATACTGAACAATGGAATTGAAAAGAGTGTCCAGGTATAGACCCTCTCATCTATGAACAATTGATCTTTGATAAGGCAGTCAAGCCAATCCACCTGAGACAGAGCAGCCTCTTCTATAAATGGTACTTGAAGAACAGGATATCCATATGAAAAAGGATCCATATCCCATACCTATACAAAAATTAACTCGAAATGGATCAAAGACCTAAACATTAGAGCTAAGACCATAAAACTTTTAGGAAAAAAATGTGGAGAAATATCTTATAAAACTTGTAATAGGAGGTGGTTTCAATGGTCAGAGCATGACCACTGAAAAAAGAAATAGATAAATGGGAACTCCTCAAAATTAAACATTTTTTGTGCATCAAAGAAATTTGTCAGGAAAGTAAAAAGGCAGCCTATGTAATGGGAGACAATATTTGGAAACCACATATCAGATAAGGGTTTAGTATCCAGAATATATAAAAAGAATCTTCGGTTCAACGACAAAAAGACAAACAACCCAATTAAAAAATGGGCAAAAGATATGAACAGACATTTCTCAGAAGAGGAAATACAAATGGCTAAAAGGCACATGAAAAAATGCTTGATTTCACTGGCTACTAGGGAAATGCAAATCAAAACCACAATGAGATATCATCTGTCATGCTCAGGTTCATGTGTCAACATCGCCAGGTGGTGGCACCTGTTTGTCTGGTTGGGCAAGTGCGGACCTGTCTTTTGCTATGAGGACATTTCATAGAATTGGATCATGATCATGTCAGCTACATCCACAGCTGATTCCATTTGTAATCAGCCAGGGTGGGTGTCTTCTTTAATGAGTGATGCTTGATCTAATCACTGGAAGCCTTTTAAGGAGGATTCAGAAGAGACAGGCTCTCTTCCTGCTTCAGCTGGTGAGGCTCTCCTGTGGAGTTCCTCCAGACCCTCCATCGGAATCGTCAGCTTCACAGCCTGCCCTACAGATTTTGGACTCTACGTTCCCACGTAGAGTGGGTTATGTGAGACACTTTTATAAATTTTATATTTATGAATATTTCCTGTTGATTCTGTTTCTCTAGAGAACCCTAACTAATACATCAGCTGACACACACCAGAATGGCCATGATAAAAAAAAAAAACAGAAAACGAGAAGTGCTGGAGATGATGTGGGAAAAAAAGGTGCACTTATCCACTGTTAGTGGGGATGTAAAATAGTACAACTGCTGTAGAAGGCGATTTGGCAGTTCCTCAGGAAGCTAAGTACAGAATTGCCATATGATCCAGTTATTAGGTATATATTCAGAGGACCTGAGGGCAAGGACACAAATTTGCACACCAATGTCTATAGTAGCATTATGTACAATTGCCAGGAGATGGAAAGCGCCCAAATGTACATCAATAGATGAGTGGCTAAACAAGCCATGGTATATTCATATAGTGGAATATTACATAGCTGTAAGACAGAATAGAGTCATGAAGCATGTAACAACGTGGATGGACCTTGAGGACATTATGCTGAGTGAGATTAGCCAGAAACAAAAGGACAATTACTCTTTGGTCTCACTAATATAAACTAACATTAATGAGTGAACTTTGAGAATTAAAGTTAAGAATGCAGGTTATCAGGAGATAAAAAATAGGATAGAGATAGAGCAATTGGTGCTGAAGGAATACAGATTGTGCAACAGGACTGACTGTAAAAATTCAGAAATGATTAGCACAATATTACCTGATTGTAGCACAATAATATAACTACACTGAATGAAGCTAAATGTGAGTATGATTAAGGGAGAAGGGCTGGGGGCACATATGAAACCAAAAAGAAAGATAGAGGATAAAGACTGAGATGGTATAATTTAGGAATGTGTAGAGTGGACAATGATGGTGATTAATGTACAAATAAAAAACGTTTTTGCAAGAGGGAGAACAAATGAATGTCAAAACTGCAGGGTGCTGAAAATAGACGGTATATGGGAAAAAAGTAAAATCAATGCAAAGTAGGGTCTATAGTCAACAGAAACATTGCAATATGCTTCCATTGTATGTAACAAAGGCCTTATGCCAAAACTAAGTGTCAACAGGTGGGCTCAGGGAAGGGGTATAGATTCTTTGTGGAAGAAAAGGAAATGTAGATTATGGTGGCCAAGGCATGTCTGTACACTTAGGTTGGATTGTGTACACTGTGTGAATAAAATTGTTTAAAAATGAACAGAGAGAAACAAGTGCTAATGATAATGTAGAGAAAGAGATGTACCTATTCACTCTAGTTTAGTAGGTAAACTGAGGTGCAGCCCCTTGGAGGGCAGTGCAGTCGTTCCAAAGGAGGCTAGGGATGGGGTTGCCATATGATCCTGCAACCCTGTTGCTTGGTTGAGAACATGGTTTTCAGGTTGGGGCCTATTGTAAAGGGTCCTAGATTGTAAGCTTTTATAGCAGTCACAATATTCTTGAGTTGTAACTGTTATTTCTGAATTCTGAGATACTGGGCTGATTGTTTATAACCTGGTCATTCCCAGAAACTTCAGGTATTTATGTGACACCTGAGACTCAGAGTTAGAGCTCTGCAGCTGTGAACATCAGCAGTACTCCATACAGGAACTGTTGAAAAAGTGGTCAGACTTTGAGTAGAGATATGAATGAAGCTGATCTGGATAGGCCTCCAGATAAATCAAAATACAGGGTAAAGGATGATGTGGTTCATATTTTAAAAGTGGTTCATATTTTAAAACTTCAACTTCTGTGTGAGAACAAAGGAAGAGGTTTTTTTTTTTTTTGGTTCAAAATTTATATTTTGGGTAGTGCATTTCCTAATTTAACTGGTAGGTCAGTTTAGTTGAACACCATAAGTACGTGGAATCTTGAATAGGATGTGAGATCTTCTTGGTTTGTCCAGGTTAGTGTGATGCCCCAACATATCTCAGAGTAATTTGGGCAGTAAATAAAGAAGTATTTTCAAAGTCCCCTTGGGGGAACGGGGAGACAGGAGGAAATATTCAACTTCCCCATTTGAGGAATTTCTGATATTCTCTCAAGCAGTGGGGACAACCAAATAAATAGGCAGAGCCCTCGATCTTGTTGTTTGCCCCTTAGAAACTTATTCCTGCAAAGGATAGGCTAAGCCTACTTAAAATTAGGCCTAAGAGTCACCCCCAGAAACCCTCTTTTGTTGTTTAGACGTGGCCTCTCTCTCTAAGCCAACTCAGCAGGTGAACTCACTGCCCTCCCCCAATACGTGAGACATGACTCCCTGGTGTGTAAATCTCCCTGACAATGTGGGACAGATCTCCTGGGATGAGCCAGGACCCAGCATCAAGGGATTTTGAAAGCCTTCTTGACTAAGAGGGGGAAGAGAGAAACAGACAAAGTTTCAGTGGCTGAGAGATTTCAAACAGAGTTGAGAGGTTATCCTGGAGGTTATTCATATGCATTATATAGATATTCCTTTTTAGTTTATGGTGTGTGGGGGTGGCTGGATGGAAGTACCTGAAACTGTTGAGCTGTGTTTCTGTAGCCTTGATTCTTGAAGATGACTGTATAAAGATATAACTTTTACAGTGTGACTGTGGAGTTGTGAAAACTGTGTGTCCTTTGCTCCTTTATCCAATGTATGGACAGATGAGTAAAAAATATGGATGAAGAATAAACAAATAATGGGGGGGATAAGGGGTAAAATAAATTGTGAAGATGGAAATAGTAGTGGTCAATGAATGGGATGAGTAATGGATATGGTATGTAGGAGTTTTTTCTTTTTTCTTTTTATTTCTTTTTCTGGAATAATGTAAATGCACTAAAAAATCCTCATGGTGATGAATATACAACTATGTGGTGATATTGTGAGCCATTGATTGTACACCATGTATGGAATGTTTGTATGTTAACACTTATCAATAAAACTATTTTAAAAACAATAATAATCTGACTCACAGAGACTTATAGTATTGACTAGTAGATCACGGGGTATCTAGAAGTAAAATAGAACACCAGTCTACTAAATTCTTGTTTGAGATGTTTAAGCAGAAGAATTCTAGGTCAAGTGAAGAGAAGTCTAACTTGAATGACAAAAATCGAGAATCACAGTCCCTTAATCAATTTCCAGACTTGAGACAGTTTATAGACCCAGAGTCCCTAGAATGAGGGGAGGGCTGGGTATTTTTGGAGAAGGGCCCTTTTATACTGTCCAAAATTTACACTGTTTACCTTCCTCTCAGCCTTCTCCAAGGAGACCTACAGACTTTTACCAGGATGACTTGCACCAGGGGAAAGGAAATAATTAGATATTTGCAGGATTATTGGACACTGGTTCAGAAGTGACACTAATTCCAGGAGACCCAAAACATCATTCTGGTTCACCAGTCAGAGGAGGGGCTTATGGAGGTCAGGTGATTGATAGAGTTTTAGCTCACGTCTGTCTCACAGTGAGTCCAGTGGGTCCTGGACCTATTCTGTGGTCATTTCCCCAGTTCCAGAATGCATAATTGGAATTGATATACTCTGCAACTGGCAGAATCCCCACACTGGTTCTTTGACTCATGGTGTGAGGTCTATTATGGTAGGAAAGACCAAGTGGAGGCCACTAGAACTGCCCCCACCTAGCAAAATAGTGAATCAGAAGCAATACCATATTCCTGGAGGGGTTGCAGAGATTAGTGCCATTCTTAAGGACTTGAAGAATGCAGTGGTAATTACTACGACATCCCCATTCAACTCTTCTATTGGTCTGTGCAGAAAACATGTAGGATGTGGAGGATGACAGTGGATTATCGCTAACTTAACCAGGTGGTTACTGATGTTCCAGATGTGGTGTCATTGCTTGAGCAAATCAACACATCCCCTGGTACCTGGTATGCAGCTATGATCTGGCAAATGCTGTTTTTTTTTTCTTTTCTCAATAGCTGTCAGTAAGGAACACCAGAAACAGTTTGCATTCAGCTGACAAGGCCAGCACTATACTTTCACTGTCTGCCTCAAGAGTATACAAGTTCTCCAACCCTATGTCACAATTTTGTCCACAGGGAATTGATCATTTCTCCCTCCTAACAAAATATCACATTGATCCATTATATTGATGATATGCTGATTGGATTTAGTGAGCAAGAAGTAGCAACTTCTCTAGACTTATTGGTAAGGTCTTTGCATGTCAGGGGGTGGGAGATAAATCCAACAAAAATACAGGGGTCCTCCACCTCAGTGTAATTTCTAGGTGTGAGGCATGTCGAGATATTCGTTTTAAGGTGAAGGATAAGCTGTTGCATCTGGCTGCCCCTACAGCCAAAAAAGAGGCCCAATGCGTAGTTGGCCTCTTTGGATTTTGGAGACAACATATTCCTCACTGGGTGTGCTACTATGCCCCATTTATTGAGTGGCCAGAAAAGTTGCTAGTTTTGAGTAGGGACCAGAACAAGAGGAGGCTCTGTGACATGTCCAGGCTGCTATGCAAACTGCTCTGCCACTTGGGCCATATGATCCAGCAGATCCAATGGCGCTGGAAGTGTCAGTGGCAAACAGGGCTGCTGTCTGCAGCCTTAGGCAAGCCCCTACAGGAGAATCACAATGCAGACCCTTAGGATTTTGGAGCAAAGCCTTACCATCCTCTGCAGGCAACTACTCTCCTTTTGAGAAACAGCTTTTAGCCTGCTACTCGGACTTAGTAGAGACTGAACACTTAACCATGGGCCACCAAGTTACGATACACCTGAGTTGCCTATCATGTGATGTTGTCTGACCCACCAAGCCAGAAAGCTGGGTTGCACAGCAGCACTCTATCATAAAATGGAAAAGGTATATTAGAGATAGAGTTAGAGCAGGTCCTGCAGGAACAAGTAAGTTACATGAGAAAGTGGCCCAAATGCCCGTGGCCCCCACTTCTGCCACATTACCTTCTCTTTCCCAGACCAGAGGTATGGCCTCTTGGGGAGTTCCTTACAGTCAGCTAAGCTGAAGAAAACTCTGGTCTGGTTTACAAATGGTTCTGCATGATATGCAGGGACCACCCAGAAGTGGACAGCTGCAGCACTGCAACCTCATTCTGGGATGTCCTTAAAGGACAGTGGTAAGGGGAAATCCTCCCAGTGGGCAGAATTTTGAGCAATTCCCCTGCTTGTTCATTTTGTTTGGAGGGAGAACTGGCCAGAATGTGTTTGTATACTGACTCATGGGTTGCTTCTAATGGTTTGACTGGATAGTCAGGGGCTTGGAAGGAGCATGATTGGAAAATTGGTGCCAAAGAGGTCTGGGGAAGAGGTATGTGGATAGACCTTTCTGAGTGGGCAAAGAACATGAAGATATTTGTGTCCCGTGTGATTTCTCACCAGAGGGTGACTTCAGCAAAAGAAGGTTTTAAAACCAAGTGGATAAGATGACCCATCCTGTGGCTACAAGTCATCTTTCCTCAGATACTCCTGCCATTGCCCAATGGGCTCATAAACAAAGTGGACATGGACAGGGATGGAGGTTATGTATGGGCTCAGCAACATGGACTTCCATTCACCAACCGCCAACCTGGCTATGTCCACTGCTGAGTGCCCAATCTGCCAGCAACAGAGACCAATACTCAGCCCCCAATATGGCACCAATTTCTAAGGTAATCAGCCTGCTACCTGGTGGCAGATTGATTACATTGGACCACTTCTATCAAGAAAGGACAGCAATTTTTTTCTAACTGGAACAGACACATACTCTGGATACTGCATTCCTTGCATGCAATGCTTCCACAAAAGATACCATCCCTGGATTTACAGAATATCTTATCCACCATCATGGTATTCCACACAGCACTGCTTCCACTGCGTGGAAGGAATCCACTTCACAACCAATGAAGTGCGGGAATGGGCACATGCTCATAGAATTCTCTGGTCTTACCATGTTTCCCATCATCGAGAGGCAGCCAGGTTCATAGAACAGTGGAATGGCTTTTTGAAGACCCAATTATGGTGCCAACTAGGTAGCAACACCTTGCAGGGCTGGGGCCGTGTTCTCCAGGAGGCTGTGTATGCTCTAAATCAGGTCCACTCTATGGTGCTATTTCTCCCACAGCCAGGACTCACGGGTTCAGGAATCAAGGGGTGGAAATGAGAGTGGCACCACTTACTATCACCCCTAGTGATCCACTTGGAAAATTTTTGCTTCCTGTCCCTGAAACCTTAAGCTTTACTGGTCTACAGGTCTTAGTTCCAAAAGGAGGAGTGTTCTTATCCAGAAACACAATAATGATTCAATTGAACTGGAAGTTAAAACTGCCATCTGTCCACCTTGGGTTTCTCATGCCACTGAATCAACAGACATAAAAGGGGATTACTGTTTTGTCTGGGCTGATTGATCTTGACTATCAAGGGGAAATAGGACTGCAACTACAGAATGGAGTTAAAGAAGAATTTTACCTAAGAGATCCCCTAGAGTGTCTCTTTTATATATATATATTTTATAATTGAGAAATCTTCACACACATATATTCCATACATGGAGTACAATCAATGGCTCACAATATCATCGCATAGCTGTGTATTCATCACCATGATCATTTATTTAGAACATTTGCATCACTCCAGAAAAAAAAAAGAAAAAGAAAAAACTCATACATACCATACCCCTTACCGCTCCTACTCATTGACCACTAGTATTTCCATCTACCCAGTTTATTTTACCCTTTGCCCCCCTATTATTTATTTATTTAATCCATATTTTTTTACTCATCTGTCCATACCCCAGGGTGTCTCTTAGTACTACCATGCCCTGTGATTAAAGTCAGTGGAAAGCTGCAACAACCCAATCCAGGCAGGACTACCAATGGCTCAAGAAACTTTAGGAATGAAGATTTGGGGTCACCTGACCTGGAAAAGAACCACGGCCAGCTGAAGTGCTTGCTGAGGGTAAAGGGAACATGGAATGGGTAGTGGAAGAAGGTAGACATAAATATGAGCCACGACCATGTGACCAGTTACAGAAATGAGGACTGTGATTGTATGAATATTTCCTCCCTGTTTTTTTTGGGTATGTTTGCATTTGTATATAAGCAAATATCTTGTTTTCCTCTTATCATGTGACATAAGTTGCATTGTTCATGTTACAATATTTAAGTCATAGGATCTGAAGTTTAAGAGTGAATGTTACCTAAGGACTTGCACCCCATTGTGGAGATATATAATCAATTTCTGGTTGCAAGCAGGGCAGCTGAGTATTATTAGGTGAAATATATATCTGTTGTTGTGTTCTATTTGGAAATTAAGCGTGTTTCAAGGTAATGTGTATAGCTGCCGGGTCGACGAGGGGTTGACTGTGATGGTTAGGTTCTGGGGTCCACTTGGTTAAGCGGTTATGCCCAGTTGTCTTGTCAGGAAAGCACTGGCCTGACTGCTGCTGCAAGGGTATTTTACGGCTGGTTAATAAACCAGAAGGCTGGTATGTTAATCATCAGTCAGTTGAGTGCATCTGTGGCTGACTACATCTGTGGGCAAATAAGGCACATCTCCCACAAGGAGATAATCCAATCAATAGAAGGCTTTTAGGAAGAGGGTATTTTCACTGCTTCTTCAGCCAGCAGGCCTCTCCTGTGGAGTTCATCCAGATCATTCATTGGAGCTGCCAGCTTCACAACCTTTGCCATATGGATTTTGGACTCTTCCATTCCCACAGTTATGTGAAACACCTTTATAAATGTCATATTTACAGATACCTCTTGCTGGTTCTGTTTCTCTAGAGAACACTGACTAACACAGAGTCCTTGTTCTAAGATGCATTTCTTGTAAACAGATTATAGATGGACTATATTTTTAAATCCATTCTGCCAACTGGTATCTTTTAATTGGTAAATTTAGTCTGTTAACTTTCAAAGTTATTGAATTAAAAGTAGTCCTTGAATCTACCATCTTATCCTTTAGTTTTTATTTTTCAGATCTATATATTCTTTCCCTTTTCTCTTTTTCAGATCTATATATTCTTTCCCCTTTCTCTTTTTCTACTCTTTTAATTACCCTTTGTTCTAGTTTGCTAGCTGCCGGAATACAACACACCAGAGACAGACTGGCATTTTAATAAAAGGGGATTTATTTTGTTAGTTCTTCAGAGGAAAGGCAGCTAACTTTCAACTGAGGTTCTTTCTTACGTGGGAAGGCACAGGGTGATCTCTGCTGGCCTTCTCTCCAGGCCTCTGAGTTCCAACAACTTTCCCTGGGGTTATTTCTTTCTGCATCTCCAGAGGCCTGGGCTGAGCTGCGAGTGCTGAGATGAGGTATGCTGAGCTGCTTGGACTGTGCTACGTTGAGCTCTCTCATTTAAGCACCAGCCAATTAAATCAAACATCATTCATTGCAGCAGGCACACCTCCTAGCCGACTGCAGATGTAATGAGCACAGATGAGGTTCACATACCATTGGCGCATGTCCACAGCAACAGAACTAGGCACCTTCACCTGGCCAAGTTGACACCTGAATCTAACCACCACACCCCTACTGATAGTCTTCGATTCTTTGCCCTCCTCCAGACCTCCCTCTCCTGTCTTTTTTTTTTTTCAGCTGACAGGACCCCCTTTAGTGTTTATTGTAGGGCAGATATCTTAGTGACTAGTTCACTTAGTCTTTGTTTTTGAAGATTTTAATCTCTCCCTCAATTTTGAAGGGCTTCTTGGCTGGAAGCTTTTCTCATTCAGGATCTTAAATATATCATATCACTGCCTTCTGGCCTCTATGGTGCCTGTTGAGTAGTCCAAACTCAGTCTTATGTGCTTTCCCTTGTACATAGTACATCATTTTTTTCTCATGCTGCTTTCAGGACTTTCTGCTCCTTTCCAACATTTGACAGTCTGACTAGTATGTGTCTTGGAGTATACCTATTTGGATTTATTCTATTTGAGGTTTGGTAGACATCTTTGATTTGCATAGTTTAGTCTTTTATAAGGGTTGGGATATTTTCCCTGATTATATATCTTCAATTAACCTCCCCAACCCTTTATTCTTCTCTTCTTCTGGGACACCAGTGATTTTTATATTTGTTTGCCTTTTATTGTCAGTCATTTCCCTAAAATCCAGTTCCACTTTTTCCATCTTTCTTGCCAATCATTCTTTTGTGTGCTCTAGTTCAATTGTTCTATCTTCTAGCTGACTTATTCTTCCTTCTGCTTCTTTGAATCTGCTATCATCTGTCTCCAGTATATTTCTAATTTGGGCTACTGTATCTTTTAGTTCTGTGAGATCTGCTATTTTTTAATTTAATCTTTCAACTCCTTCTTTATGTTCTTCTTGTGTCTTCCTGATATCCTTTATTTCTTTATAAATATCCTTGAGTAGTTGTTCTGTATTCTGTGTCCCCACCAATGTTGTGATTTGGTCATTTGGCTGGACCATTTCTGCCTGGATATTCACATGCTCTGTGATTTTCTGTTTTGTTCAGGGAATTTAATAATCTTAATAAGATTATTTTGCAAGTTGGTTTCCTTCACTCATCTAAAATTTTGTATTTACTTGGTTTTGCATGAAGGCTCCCTTTTGTACTTGCTTTGTCAGTAATTCCCCACCAAACCAAGGTCTGGATCTCATGTAGGGGATACACTTCTACTTGAGGGTCTATTAAAAGTTGGGCAGGGGGCGGCTGCCGTGGCTCAGCAGGCAGAGCTCCGACCTGCCGTGCTGGAGGTCTGGAGTTTGATCCCTGGTGCCTCCTGCCCATATGCAAATTAAAAAAAAAAAAAAAGTTGGGCAGGGATGCACTGGTAGTTCAGTGGCAGAACACCCACCCGCCATGCAAGATACCCAGGCTCAACTCCAAGCCCATGCATCAACCTCAGAAATAAACCTCAGAATTAGGCCCCAAAGTCAGAAGGAGATAACCCAAGATATATTGTAAATAAAAAATAATAATATAGTTTTTTTTAAAACTAGGCAGATATGGAGTTTGCCAGACTGCACTTACCACTTCTTTCCAGCAGGTGGCACCCCTAAGGTATCTCCTCCTCGCAGGCTGTCCCTCCCCAACAAAGCAGTGACCAGCTGGAAAGATGGCATGCATGGTGAGGAGCTGCTTCTGGCATGCAGCAGTGGGGTAGCCAGTCCCGGGGCGGGGGACAAGGTAGCTGATCCCAGCACCTGGTAGAGCATCTGATTGCAGCCCCCAGGGGATCTGCCATTCACCACACCTGATGGAATAGCTATTTGTAGCATGCCTGGTGGAACAGCTATTCAGGGCACAGCTTTTCACAATGGACAGCTAGGCATACCTCTGAGCTCCCCTCAGGTGCTGCCAGCTGCAAAGCCACACGAGGAGCTTTCTCCAGCCAGTAGCTGGAGCAGGCTGCAGCAGAGGGACAGTTCACTCCCTCAGATCCACACTTCCTGGCACACCACTGCCTGCCCCCAGTGGGGGTCACAGCTGAACAGACCCACCCTACTCTCCCTGTCCTGACCTCCCCACATGTCTCTTCCCTATAAAATATTGAACACCTTCTTCAGTCACTCACCCCCTGGGGCTGCAGTCCTGGTCATTTTTTCCCTTTCCCTAATCTTGTACTATGGAGCAGGAGTGAACCCAGCCTAAATTACTCTGCCATCTTCCCAGAAGTCTTCAATTTGTGTTTTAATTCAGCCACTCAGACAATGAGACTGTAGGTCTGGTTTTCAGAAATCTCAAGTCTGTGACTACACAAAATAATAGTTTTGTTCAGGACACACATAGAAATTTTCATGTCTTTCATGTAGTGCCTGAGCTGGGAAATTAAACTTTTTTGAACTCCTTCCTTTCTTTAACAACTGTATCCAGTGTGTTTAAAAACACTCAGCCAACACATCATGCATTTTAACTCCACAAAACTCTGCGAAGGCATCAAGCACACTGTCACCCAGAGTACCGCAACTTTTTTGAACTCCTTCCTTTCTTTAACAACTGTATCCAGTGTGTTTAAAAACACTCAGCCAACACATCATGCATTTTAACTCCACAAAACTCTGTGAAGGCATCAAGCACACTGTCACCCAGAGTACCGCCTCCTATCAGCATTTGAGTAACAGAATCTAAAGGTGGTATTTTGTGTATCTCTATTGTCAATTACCACCATGGACTATAAGTGTCATCTTGTCCAGTAGAAATAGAGTCATTAGTGGATTTTAATCTAATCAGATTAGAGAACCAATTACAAAAATCCCAGAGTCAATTCAGAAATCTCATCTTTAAGATTCTGTTTCTCAAGAACCATTCTTGGTACCAAAATCTGTATTAGTCAGAGCTCTCCAGAGAAGCAGGACAGAATGTGTGTGTGAGTAAACATCATGAGATCATAGGAATTGGCTCACACAACCATGGGGATTGACAAGTCCAAATTTTAGGGCAGGCCATAAGTTGGAACTCCAATGAAGGTTCCAAGGCATTCCCCCAGGAGAAGCTGACTGGCTGAGGCAGAGGTAGAAATTCTTCCTTCTGACTGCTGAAATCATGAGTTCTCCCTTTAAGACCTTGAGCTTATTAGATGAAATTTTTATTATTGCTGAATGAAATCCCTTTAGTTGATTGTAGATGTAATCTGCCATAGGTGCAATCAACTAACTGATCATTTAAATCTATGAAATACCCTCACAGTAACAATGAGGCCAGTGCTTGTTTGACCAATGAACTGGACACCTTAACCTAGCCATGTTGACACATGAACTGAACAACTACAGTCATGTAGCTGGAATCATACAATAATTGGTATTATTGGTATAATAATATTGGTATATTATACTAAAACTATCATATGAATACTATGTTTTTAGCCTAAAAGGAGATATAAGTATATATATATTTTTTAAAACCTTATATAATGTTAAATTTCTTGAACTTGACAACTATACTTAAGGTAGATATATGAGCTGGTTTGAAATGATTTATGCACCCTAGAAAAGCCATGTTTTAATCCTAATCCCAATTTGTAAAGGCAGCCATTTCTTCTAATCCCTATTCAGTATTGTATGTTTGAAACTGTAATTAAATCATCTTCCTGGAGATGTGACTCAATCAAGAGTCGTTGTTAAACTGGATTAGTTGTCTCCACTCATTCAGGTGGGTCTTGATTAGTTTACTGGAACCCTATAAAAAAGGAAACATTTTGGAGAATGAGAGAGAGTCAGAGAGAGCAAAAAAGAATGACATAGCCACGAGAAGCAGAGAGTCCACCAGCCAGCAACCTTTGGAGATGAAGAAGGAAAACACCTTTCCAGGAGCTTCATGAAACAGGAAGCCAGGAGAGAAAGCTAGCGGATGACACCATGTTCTCCATGTGCCCTTCCAGCCAAGAGAGAAACCCTGTGTTCACCATGTGCCTTCTCACTTGAGAGAGAAACCCTGAACTCCATCGGCCTTCTTGAACCAAGGTGTCTTTTCCTGGATGCCTTTGTTTGGACATTTCTATAGACTTGCTTAAATTGGGACATTTTATCGGCCTTAGAACTGTAAACTAGCACCTTATTAAATTTCCCTTTTAAAAAGCCATTCCATTCTTGGTATACTGCATTCCAGCAACTAGCAAAATAGAACTATACATAAGTGAATATCCTCGTTCTTATGAACTATACATGGCAGTATGAAGTGTTCAAGCAGCATGACATATGCAACCTACAGTCCTATATTCAGAAAATGGATGGATGGATGGATGATAGAAGAAAGGAAGGAAGGAAGGAAGGAAGACATGGCAAATCTGGCAAAATATTAAAATTGGTGGACCTGGGCACCTGGAATAATATGAGTATGATGGAGTTCTCCACATGTGTTTTAATTTCTTAACTTTCCTGTAAGTTTGAAACTATTTCAAAATAAAAGGTTTTTTTTAAGTTATGTTTAACATTGTTTTACATATATCCAACTATATATGGGCAAATATGCATATATGTGTATATTCTAGATAGTATCTGTATACACATACACACACATGAATGCATAGAAATAAACCTCTGAAAATATACATCAAAATGTTAACATCTCCAGGTAATAGATTTATAAGTAATTCTTATTCTCTTCCAAGTGCTTCTCTATATATTCCATGTGGGCTACAATAATCACGTTACCTTATCATCCAAAAAAATTTTTTAAATACATTCTCTCTAAAAATGTGTTTAAACTGCTTGACAAATTAGAAAATTTTCTATTAAAATCAAGCTGGTTTATGGAAAAGGGGGGAAATAAGTGAAATAAAATAAGGCATCTGTGGCTAAGAGAGATCAAATAGAGTGGAGAGGCTATTTTGGAGGCTACTCTTATGCAAACTTCAGTAGATATTGCTAATTGCCATGGTTTGTCAATCCCCAACCAACATCACTTCTCTTAACTCTTAAGAGAACCTAGGGCTCTAACTGAGATGCTACAGAAGTTTTGTGCACAAGTTTACTTTTCTGGAACCTATGACTTCCAGAGGGTTCCTAAGCCAAATAAATCTTGAAGCCCAGAGGGACCAGCCTCTCCAGGATTATCAACTAGTTACATCCCCATTGTTTATGGTTGACAACCCTTCTCAATATGAAAAAGTCATAATGGGCATTGACCAAAGATCCCTATAAATTGGGAGAATATATTATTTTATATATTATCAAAGGAGAGGGAGAGGGAGGAGTTATAATAGAGAAAATAAAATTCAACATATGATTATGACTACTAACTTACTATATAGTTATTTCTTTTAGCCTTCAATGTTTTGGAGCAGTTAGAAGGAAAATCTGAAATAGTGGAATGGTAGCCCAGGACAAACTCTGAAATCTATTCTGTAACTACTTGTTGAAGTGTACTTTGAAGATTATTGCTTTTTCTTTCTTTTTTATGTATACATGTTATATTTCACATAAAAACATTTTTAAAAATCAAGCAGACTTAGGGCAGGCAATGGTGGTGCAGTGGCAGAATTCTTGCCTGCCATGCTGGGGACCTGGGTTTGATTCCCGGTGCCTGCCCATGTAAAAAAAAAAAAAAAAAAAAAAAATCAAACAGGCTAGATTTCATCAGAGTAAATGATGAGCAGTACAGGACTTTGGGAGATGAGCAGAGCGAGTGCTGCTTTCCTGCAGAACCTGCCTCAGAATCTAGTTGGCCCCTCACTGATTCCCACAGTTTCAATTCTGTGCTTGGGCTGTCTGTGACTGAAAAAACAGAAGAAGAGATTTGGCTTTGGAACTATTAACAATGTGACCATTGGAATCAGTGACCCTCAATGATGTGGTTATAGTCCACCAGGAAGAGTGGACTTTGAAAGCAGTTCAAAGATGTCATGCTGGAGAATATCAATCACCTGGCATCCATAGTGTGCCCGGGACTTGACAATCATACGCTGGTACAAGCACAGAACTAAAAAAATCCACATAAACAGGGTATCAGCTCTGAAAATCAGATATGATTTCCCAGTTGGAACAAGGAGAGAAACTGTGGAGAGAAGTATTAGGATTTTCTCAAGGACCAAATTCAGTCAGGGAAAATAACCATAGAAAACCAGACATGATAGTCATGCAACCTATTTTCCCAAAGGACATATCCACCACCCATTCAAAGCAAATCTCTTACACTGGAGAGGATCCCTTTGAAAGAAATGATTTGGGAGAAGATTTAATTCACAGATCCACACTGACTCAATATATGCTAACTGACATGGGAAAGAAATCATATGTGAGCAAACAATTTCAAAAAACCCTTAATGATGAGTCATTCTTTAGTTGACATAAGTAAATTCATACTAGAAGAAAGTCATATGACTGCCATATATGTGGAAAAGCCTTCAAAAGTAATTCTGTCTCAGACAACATGAGAAAACTCATCCCGAAGAGAAGACGTGTGATTGCCATCTATGTGGGAAAGACTTTAGTCAACCTTCCTACCTTTGACAACATGAGGGAATGCACACCGGAGAAAAACCATATAGTTGCCATCTGTTTGGGAGAAACTTCAGTAACAGGGCTGTTGTGAGATGACAGGAGAGCATTCACACTGAAGAGAAATCATGTGGTTGCCATCTATGTGTGAATGCCTTAAGTCAATCTTCTAATCTTAGAAAACTTGAGAGAACTCACACTGGAAAGAAACCAAATAGATGCCAACTATTTGGTAAAGACTTCAATAATAGTGCTAATTTTAGACAACATGAGTAAATTCAAATGGTAGAGAAACCATATGAAGGTTTTCTATGTAGGAATGCTTACATTCAATGCTCTTCATTTAGGAAACATGAGAGAACTCACAGTGGAGAGAAAATGTAAGAATGTCAAATCCATGAGAAAGCCCTTAAATATCATTCTGTCATTAGATGATATGAGAGAACTCACACTATGTGATGAATATGGAACAATCTTCAGCCAGAGCCCTAACCTTTAAACAAATGAAAGAACCTAAACAGGAGTGTAATTCTAAGTCAGTGTAATCAATGTAAATGCTTTTATTGACAATGTATCCTCAAACAACATGATTATACGACACTGAAAGGAACCCTATGTCTGTAGTTACCTGTAGTAGATTTCAGGTGAGCTCCATCCTTGGCATGCCAAGATTAGTTCAGAGTAGGAATAACTCCTAAACTGGGAAACCAGACAGAAAAGTGATTACCAGGAGGAGGAAACTCTAGGGGAACAATAGATAACTTTTGCTGGAGTAGTTATTCAATGAAAAAATGTAAAAAGAAATATTTCACTTAAAGAGCAATGCTTATAATAGATGTGCAGTTTCACATCATACAAAACATTCTGTGTGCATAGCATAAAAGAGTCTTTGGGGGTTTTTCATTCCTTAATCAATTTTAATGAGAAAATGCCAACCCTTACATCGAAGTAAAAAAGCTTTCAGCTGGAGCTCACATCAAGAAAATAAGACTGGAGGGCAGGCCACGGTGGCTCAGCAGGCAGAATACTCGCCTGCCATGTCAGAGACCTGGGTTCGATTCCCGGTGCCTGCCCATGCAAAAATGAAAACTAAAAAAAAAAAAAAGAAAGAAGACTGGGAAAAGCATCTCACAAGAATGCTTTACCACAAAATTCAACTATGAATTCAGAATTTTGCCTAATGACCTATTCATGAAAAAAATAAATAGATCAACAGAGTTGAGAGGTTATCCTGGATGGTATAGGATGGTATAGTGACCTGGAACCATCAAATGCAAAACTTTATAATGAGTCAGAGGCAAGGATATTCAAGTTCAATATATTAGTATTTGCAAATACCTATGAAGTAAAAGCTGTGGCTGAAAATTCTATCACGTTGGTCAAGTTCTATTTTTATATAACTTTAAACATAATTATGAAGACTAGTTTGAAACAGAAAATAACTGTGAATGTTAACATGCACAACCCAAGATGATGTGTCATATTTCTTATATAATGTATAACATGTATGCAAATTGCAGGGATGAATGGAATATAAATAGAAGACTTGGGAGTAAAATGAAAAAATCAATCAGGTTTATTTAAAAAATAGCCTAAGTTAGGTAAACTAACAAATATTTTTTAGCTCTTTCTATATGCTGGGATTCTATGAGGATATTCAAGATAAACTGAACATGAATGGTGACCTCAAACAACTTATAATAGAGTTAGGGTAAAGAACATAGGACAAATAATTATAATATAGGGTAATACTCACAATATTATAGGTATGTACAATGTTCTGAAAAAAATAAAGAGTTGGGCATACTCTCTCTCCAGCCAACAAGCAAACTCACCATCCTCCTCCATCTACGTGGGACATGACTCCCAGGGGTGTGAACCTTCCTGGCAACGTGGGACAGAAATCCTGGAATAAGCTGAGACTCAGCATCAAGGGATTGAGAAAACCTTCTCGACCAAAAGGGGGAAGAGTGAAATGAGACAAAATAAAGTGTCAATGGCTGAGAGATTCCAAACTGAGTTGAGAAGTTATCCTGGAGGTCATTCTTATGCATTAAATAGATATCACCTTGTTAGTCAAGATGTAGTGGAGAGGCTGGAGGGAACTGCCTGAAAATGTGGAGCTGTGTTCCAGTAGCCATGTTTCTTGAAGATGACTGTATAATGATATAGCTTTCACAATGTGACTGTGTGATCACGAAAACCTTTGTCTATGCTCCTTTCATCTACCTTATCAACAGACAAGTAAAACATATGGAATAAAGATGAATAATAGGGGAATAAA
>PVIY010043971.1:0-19993 GCA_004026745.1 Myrmecophaga tridactyla
TGCTCTAGGTTAAAATTGTGTGGGTAAACTGTTAGATATATAAATATTTCTGAAATTGTATGCCGTATGGGAAGTTCTTAGAGATCTGTCAGTGCCCTCCCCATTTGTGTTATGATCCTAATGCAACTTTTCCTGATATCATGCAACACTCTAGTGGGACCAGTCATTATTTTAGTCATTTTTAAAAGCATTAATTTGGTCACAACTTTACTTCTTTAAATTGAATCAAGCATCTTCCAGGCCAGTGGTTTTCACTTGGGGCTTCACATCACTTATCTCTGGAGTTTTGTTAATAATTTAGGACCTGCTCCAGCCTTCCTGGCTCTCTTTTCTTGATACTGTTGATATATTCTTGGTATATTCTGACTAAAGCTTGGTATATTCATGGTATATAATGTCGGGATTATTCTACATTATATCTAAAGATATTTTCTTTATAAAGATCATATTCATCTATCTAAATAAATTAGATGCAACAGTCACTCTTTGAAATTAGGGGTATCGTTATGTTCATAGATATTTTGTCTAAATCCCTTTCAGATCGACTTAATGATCTTGTTTTGTTTCCCACAGAAACAACAAGTCTCCTTACCAGTTGCACTACTCTTGTTAGGAACTCTCTCATTATTCTCTTCACTTTTGAAAATCATCAATAATATTAGGCACAGGCATTTTAAATCTCTCATCGTCTACAGACAATTTTGTTTGTTTGTTTGTTTTTTACTCTGGTACTTTTTTGAAAGATAGATGGGTAGAGAGATGAATTGATAGACTGATATTGCAAATGTGAAATGTGGCTAAATATCAAAATTGGTACATATGAGTATCTGGTAGGAGTTATTTTGAGAGTTCTCTGTATGGGGGTTGTATTATTTTTGCTACTACCCTATAAATTTGAAATTATTTCAAACTGAAAAGATTAAAGGCCAGAGCGCATTGTCTTCAACAAAGGACTATTTCAGAGCCCTGAGGAAAAGGACTACAGCAGGTACTCTTGGCACAGGCTTCTGATGGCACCTTCAACAATGCCGAGACCACGCCAGTGGATGGAGTCAAGATTTCCAGCACCCTTGTGGAGAAGCAGATAATTGAGAAGATCAAGGAACACAAGAATTAATTGTGCAGGACTGAACGGATGGATGAGGGATGGTTGTGGTACTTTTGGAATATTGTTGATATTTTAACATTCTGTTTTCTGGATATATGAGGGAAACCCTCTGTCTCTCTTCTATGTTATCTATAAGGCATAACAATTTTGTTGACTCTTTTTGGAAATTGAAATGAAACTCTTGTTGAGCATTGTTAATTTCATGACAATATGGCTATTTTCATAGGTTCAATATGAATTTATCTTCTCTGTTACCAGGACATAACTGGACACTCTGGTTACACAGCCAAAATCTTGTCTGGAATGTCATGTTTGGGAATAATACTAATAGAACCAGATATGACCAGACATTTTACAGAACTAAGGTTAACCTTAAGAAGTCAGTAATCACAAGGTCCTCTTGGGAAAATCTACCTGGTAACTACTTACGGGTGGGTAAGGAAGGTCACTTCTTGACGGGCCCAGGAAACTTAGAGTACTTGGGGACTTTGAGAAGAGAAGAATTCCCCAAATCTATAGACAATGCAGGTGAAATCTGGTGGCAAGATCTTGCTTTGACTTCTAAGCTTCAAGAGGATTACTTCATTCAAAGCTATGGGCAATAAAGAAGAGGCTGTGGTGACAGAAAGAGAGAAACCAGAGGCTGTTGGGATAGAGAAAGAGAAACCAGAAGGCTATCACAATAGGGGAAAGAGAGGGAGCTCAACTGCCCTGGAGCAGAAGACAGGAGAGATTTTAAGGAATGAGCTCCCGGGAAAGTACTGGAGTGGGAGCAGGAGGCCAAGGAATGAGTGTGGCCATTATGTGGTATTATCTCCTGAGTTTACTGTGGAGAAAGGTGGATCAGGTCTTTTGTAGGGTCCAAGGTGAGGGAGGTCAGAGTCCTGGAGACAAGAAGAAGTCTGTCTAACGTTCAATCAAGCTAAGGGTGGTACAGTAACACAATGGGTGGGCCATTTTTTAACCTACACTGACTTCCAGAATCACTGGGTTCAGGGAAGATTCAACAGTGTAAGAAGGCACTCAAATGTCTGTGGTTGGATTGTTTTATTGATTAGCAAATAATATTTCCTGATAATTTAACCAAGGGTCTCCCTGTAGGTTCAAGATTTAATCTGTGTCTTGTACTTCTGGCCTCATATGGTCTGTAGAGGCTCTTCTGGTTCTTAGTCTGATTCTAAAATGTAGAGTTGCAACCAGTCCTCTCTACCTGTTCTGCCCATATGTGACTGCTGAGCTCCTAAAATTCAGCAGGTCTGACTCAGGAAGAGCTCCAGGTATAAAGCACACACCCATGTCAAATACTTTGATGAGAAAAAAAGAGTGCAAAATATTTCCTTAATAATTTTATATTGATTTCACATTGATATGTTAATATGTTTGATATATGAGCCTAACAAAAATATGTTATTAAAAATAATTTCTATTGCTCAATGGGTTGAGAGTTTCTGTTTGGAGTGAAGTGAAAATTTTAGTAATGGATGGTGGTGAGTTGTAGTATAACATGGGGAATGGGATTAATCCCACTAATTTGGAAGATGGGGAAGGAAAAGGGGAAAGAAAGAGCAACTAAATGGTCAATGACAATTTAATGCAATGCAGGGTTCTGGACAAGATCTAATAATGGAAGAGAAAAACCTCAAAAGGACATTATTGGGACATATGAAAAAAATGGAAATAGACTGTAAACTTTATAGCGATGTTAAATTCCTTGAATTTGATCACTGTACATAAAGTTCCTACATAAATGAATATCCTTGTTCTTAGGAAATGTACATAGAAGAATTATGTGTTCAAGGAGCATGATATATACAAACCTACTCTCAAATGTTCAGAAAATAGATAAATAGAAAGATAGATGGGTAGAGAGATGAATTGATAGACTGATATTGCAAATGTGAAATGTGGCTAAATATCAAAGTTGGTACATATGAGTATCTGGTAGGAGTTATTTTGAGAGTTCTCTGTATGGGGGTTGTATTATTTTTGCTACTACCCTATAAATTTGAAATTATTTCAAACTGAAAAGATTAAAGGCCATCTTAAAATAAAGCTAGTCACTACATCACTTTGTTATAAGCAAATGCTTTGTTTGTAAATAAGGATGAACTGACAGTTCTTGAAAGCAGTTCATCAAAATCACAAGATATTATGAACATGTAAAGTTCCATTTTTATTTACTACCCATTACATAGTCAGTTCATAGAAATCAGACTTTGTAAAGACAAGTAACATTTCTGGTGAACATCAACAAAATCAAATAGTTGAAATTCTTCCTGTATTCTCACATGAATAATGATGTCACTATGCAAGAAAAAAATCTATTAAAAAATTAATCTCACCCTAACTGTATTATCTTTTTTAAAAAAAAGTACCAGCCAGACAATTTGAAATTATTTATATGGCTTACATTATATTTCTATTAGACAGCATTGAGTTGTGATTATAGCTAAGTAAGTCTCCAAAAATGCACAGTGAGCTTTAAGGGGGCTTTGCCTTCCATGGGTGAAAAGCTGTAAGTTCTCTGTTCTCTCAGCTTTGTCACATGAAAGTTCCCTATAGCTGAGAGCCACAATCAACGGGTCCTCTGGCAACAATTAGGGATGCTGGGCCATCAAACAAATCCCCAATCTGGTCAATCCACTGCCTCCCCTGCTGACAAGAGACCCCAGAGAAGTGTTCCACAGTGAAGAAGGGGCCCAGCTGCCCCAGGAAATGAATGTTTTCTCAGCATCTCACCAGGCGGGCGGAAGGCTGGCTCCAGGATCCGCGGGAGGTTTTGCTTAGAAGGCTCCTGTATGCACCCAGCCAGGGCTGCCATCTCTTTTTTTTGCAAATCTGTACAGAACTTTATTCCCCTCATCTCCTTGAGCCTCAGAGTGCAGAAATGGGCTTTCCTTCTCACTCCCTTTGTTTCTTCTTGTTCCTTAGAAGGTTTTTAATTATCCAGCAAGCAGGCACTCATTGGACTCTCACTCCAGGAATCTTTCGTGGTAGGTGTTTGTGCCTGCATTCCTGTGCTCAGGGCTGCAGACAGCTCGGGTCCTCTGCTAGGCGATGAGGAAGGCTGGCTGTACCTGGAGGACTCTTTCAAATATAGATAAACGGAGTTAGTCCTCTGCAAACACACATGCACTTCAGAGCACCGCTTCTAGAGAGATCACAGGCCCGTGTGGCCTCCGAGAAGAAATGGCATCTTCGGCATGACTTCAGGTGTCCCTTTTACATTTAAAAAGGGTCTTTTGTGTGTTGTCCAACATGTGGGTTCTCCAGAAACTCTCTAAAGCATCCGCTTGCATCCAGGACCCACACACAGACCCCTAAAGCCTGCAGCCCCACTGCAGCTCTTTTCTTTTCCAAAGTGCCAGGGATTCCTGACAACAGGGCAACTGTAATTCACACATCCGCAAATTTCTTTAAAATGCACATTAAAAGTACACTTTACAGGGTAATGAATAAGAACAAAAGAATTAAAGCAAGCAACAGTATATCAAATTTATTAAGCTCAACAAATAAATACTGGTTTAATTGCTACCAGATCCTAATGGGTTCAGCAACCATCAGTTAAACAAACAAGCCGTTAAGATTTAAGGCAGAAGCAGCGTTAACCTGCCTGTTGCTAATCAAACTGTTTGTACAGGGCATAAATATCAATCTTCAAATGATGTGCAGAACACGGGGGTGGGCTCCAGGCCCCCCGACGGGCACGTCGACTGTTCAAGTTCATGAGACCTGCGTATCCCGTGCCTGTGATTGGGAAATCAAACTCCAAAAGCCTTTCTTCTTTTCCAGATTTATCTTCCTTCTTACTTAGTATTCTTTTCCTGGCATTCTGGCTTTCTCTAGCTTTCTGAGGTTTCAAGATCCTGAAGAGAAAAAAATAATTTTTCCTGTTTAAATCTTTCATATCGCCTAAAACACATAATCCCCACATTGTAAAAAATCACAGAAAGTAAGAGGGGGTGTGAGGAAGCCCCAGGTCTGGGCCTGGCAGATGAGGGGTCTGAGCAGATGGCTGCGTGGCAGGTGGAGTGATTAGCCGTAAGGGGCAGGAGGGGTGAGTAAACAAGTAAGTAGAGTGGGACAATGTGATCTGATTGGTCACTGTGGAGGAAAGGACTCAAATACCTAAGAGGGGGAAGCTGGAATGCGCACGGGTCAGGCTGAGATGGAGGGATGGGTGTAAACTTGGGGGCCTCTAACCTAAACTGAAAATGTAGAAGTACAGATGCAAGCTGTAAATGTTAAGTACATTTGTGTAGAGATGTGTGTATGGAGAGACTGACATAGAAAGGGAGCATATGTTCCCTAACTCTGTCCACAGGGGGGTCTGGAAATAGAATAGTGACTTCTAACAGCAAAGGACACATGTAGATCCCAGATTTTCACTTTCAAATAAAATTCTGCACCATTCCCAGGAATCAGGGCTCCCTGGAGAAATGACTGATTCAGGGCTAAGGCATGGAAAGTACAAAATCAGTCTAGAAAATCTTGTTGCACCACAAAGTAAGTGCTCAAGGGAAAATGGGGACACATCGAAAGGGCACAGATACCAGGGTGATAAAGCTCTCAGTGACCAGATCTAGGACAATTTCATCATCACAGTAAAGAATAACAGCCATGGATTATAACCCATAGAATAAAACAGGAATTCATGAGGCATCACTTTAATAAAAGAATCAGACAAACAAATGAATAAAGAGAAGAGAAAGTTCTTCCCTGTCGTAGAAAGCCAACTAACTAATAACTGCACAAAGAATAATGACCTTTCAAAACTACCATTTGACAGATGTTCTAGCATTCAAGGAAGAAACCTGAATGGCTACTAAAGCAAGCTGGTAAAAATAGGATGAAGAATGAGGTTTTAAATAGTTCAAAGTTATCTCCGCACCAAGTACTTACTCATTACAGAGGGAAACAAAAATAACTCTAGAGTGGAGACTCCTGGTATATATTATCTTAATCAAGTGATCAAAGCTAATCCCACAAGAAATGAAAATTAAAAAATCAACATAAATTTGCCAACTAAGAAGGTGCAATGAGAAGAACACATATCACTTCTGTGATAGCCTGCCAAAAACTGTGTCAACTGGGTCTAATCATGAAGAAACATTGCACAATCCCATAAGGAGGGACTTTCTACAACATCATTAGGCAGTAATTTTCAAAAATGTCAAGGTTATGAAAGTCAAAGAAAGACTCGGGATTGAGGGAGGCTAAAGAGACAAGACCAGTGGGTGCAAGACCCTGGATTAGATAGTAAGTTCGTTATGGTGATAACTGGAGAAATTTAAATGCGGTGGCTGCACTATTTCTGCAATTCTTCAGCAAGTTCAAAATTGCTTCCAAACTAAAAATTTTAAAAAACAAACAGAAAGTCTTTGGTCCTTCTCATTTTTTTGCCTATGACGGATAAAATTGCTTTTTTGCATTTGATTAGATGGTAATTATATATCATAAATGGATGAGTGTGAGTATGTGTATGTGATATAGGTAAGTAGAAAGATAAATAGATGACAGACAAAGACATAGATGTAGATAGATAAGTGACTTTACTTTTAGTAAATACATATATAATACACAAACACACACATATGATTTAAGCCTTCAGGCATAGCTCTTTACCATAAGGGTCTCAAAACACTTTGCAATGCAAATGAGAGCTCTTCCATTAGCATAAACTTCTATCTCCAGTATTACTGTTGAGCTGTATACCTGAACAACACAAATTGGGTTTCAAGAAACACTGTGTTGAGAGGTACACGGGTAGCCCAGTGATAGAGTTCTCGCCTGCCATGCAGGAGACACAGGTTCAATTCCCGGTCCATGCACTTCCCAAAAGAAAAAGGCAAAAACAAACAAAAACCAGCTAAATAAAGAAAAATTCAACAAATGGTGCTGCAATAACGGGACACTCGCATGGAAAAACAATGAAATGTGATCCCACCATACAGCAGACAAAAAAATTTAAAAAGAGAGAAACACTGTGTCATACCTTTGGTAAAGTGGGGTTCCCATTATACAATGATAGGAGCCTCTGGGCTTCTGAAAGAATCTTTAACTAAAAAAAAGAAAATTAAATGATCAGAAAATCCTTTAGTTCTTTTACTCTTTTTCATTGCAAAGACTTTAATCCTCAGTTGTTAGTGCCCCACCTCACTGGGGTCTTTGAATCCATTCTGGCTTTCCCAGAGGGTTGTCCTGGCTCCGGGAGGGCTTTACTGTGCAAACCCTAAGGCTGCTCTGCCAGCCCCCCCCCACAGCAGCTCCCCGCCACACTGCAGCTCCCGCTCTCCTCCCGGCTCCCAAGCAGCACAGAGCCACTTCAGTGGGTGGGGTGGGTGCCCAGGTCTCAGGAAATGCTACAGGAGTGGGTCAGTGTCCAGCTGAGTTATTGAATTTTCCTGGATGAATCATGTGTACATTTAATGCTCAGTTCCATACTCATTTTTTAAGATCTATTTTTTTTTCAAAACTATCTCCTTTCTAAGCAATAAAGTTTTCTTCAAATGGTTTCTGGGACACTTAAACCTGACTGACTTCTTGGAATGTTTTAGTGAAAAAACAAATCGATGTATTTATTCTTATGAATAACCAGAGAAACAAATGGAGTAAAGAACATGACCCAAATTCCAAGAGTAGCTACTTTACCAAAGATACTTTAAAATACTCCTTTTTACACAACTATGTGATGATATTGTTTGTACACCATTGATTGTACACCATGTATGGAATGTTTGTATGTCAAGAATGTGTGTATGTTTGTTTGTTTTTACAATAAAAATATTTTTTAAGAAAAGGAATTTGTGGTTGAAATACAATTTTGAATTAATTTATGTCCTTTCAGAATTTTAAAGATGCAAGCCCACTTTTTTCTCGTCTCCAGGTTTATAACAAACCAGCTGTCAACTGGATTGTTGTTCCTTCAATGGACTATATTGTTTTTCTATTGATATTTCCAAGATTTGTTCCTTATTTTTGACTTTCAACCATTTGACTGTGATGCGCCTTGTTCTTTTTCTTAGAGAAGTTGTGGGTTTGCAGAAAATCGTGCATAAAACACAGGACTCCTGTTTACCACCCTGTCATCAACAACTTGCATTGGTGTGGCACACTTGTTAAAACTGATGAAAGCACATTTTTATTATTGTATTATTAAAATGTTGTCTATGGTTTAAAAAAAAAATACTTATTTTTACATTCTTTCTGTTCCCAAGTCCTTGAACTTCTGCTTCTGATTTCTCAGCTGTCCCCAGACTTTGCCAGCGTCTGTGAAGGTTCTGCTCTCTGGAGAACAAAACAGTGAAAGATGAGCAAATGAGGTAGTTTGTGAAGAAGGAATCTCTCCAGCCAATCGTTTGAGCTGGATGACATTCTCACTGATCTAGGATGGGGAATTCACATCCAGATTTGGAACCCATGGTCCAAGGCCATCAGTGGACAGCTAGACAATTGGTCATTCTTCCCCTTGGGCCAGGGTGGGTTGAGTGACCAGCATTTCCCTCTGACTAATCCTTCCACAGATGCTGGACAGCAAGTGCCATTACTATACTTTAACCTTTCCCGGAGAAAGGAATCTGTGACCCCAATATTATTGATAATTAATATTTTTTATTATATTTATTATATTATATTTGAGAATATAATATTTTTATTCTCCCCCAAAACATCTTCTTTTAAATCCTGGAATAGGGGTCAATTGTAAAAAAAAAAAAAAAAGGGGTGGGACTGTATTTGGGAAGCCTGAAGAAGCAGGGACCTGTTGTACCTGCCCCTTGGGTATGTTTACCAGATCCTCTTAGATGCACAGCCAATGTCAGGATTTTGCAATCCCTTATTAAAAGGCTTGAATGAAGTCTTTATATGTAATTCAATCATTTCAGGGCTGGGTCTTGTCCATGGGCCTGAATGTTTATTTACACGTCTTGACCCAAGGTTAGCTCACTTTAATAGCTGTAACTGTGAATTTGCTCTCCACAGCCCTCCTCTGTGTGATTTAGCACACCCTGTGACATGGAGCAGAGTCAGGCTATGTACAAACATTCGCATGGAAACCAAAAATCAGTTTCATACAAAGAGCCTTTAAACAAAAAAATCCCTGCCCCTGCATCTTGACAAATGGCTTTTTATCTCCTTGCAAAGGGTGTGATGAATGAGAGGGCTCACCTAGGAGACCACTCCTAGCTAGACTCTGAGCGGCTTTGGAAGGATCAGCTGGACGTGCCCCTGCCCAGGCTCCATCCCCTCCCACTGAAAAGCGGCCGTGGCAGGAGGCCCAGGAAATGGCTGGACAACCAGGCCCTGAGAAGGGCCCACTCCGGACTCTGGAGCTGATCTGCTTCCTTCAGCAGTGTCTGCTGTGACTCCGAACTTGCCAAGATCACATTCTCTCTCTTCTTTCTTTGCTTGCGTGTGGGTCCAGTGGGGCATTTGCTGCCAGGTAGTTAAAAAACAAAAACAAAACAAAACAAAACCTTGCCAAATCTTAAAGTAAAATTAAAAGTCACAGATCAGCCAACTGTGCAGATGTGGAGGGGGTGGGTTTTATGCTTAAACATCCACAAATTCCCTGATGGAGGGCAGAAGACAGACTGCACGGGTCTTTGAGGAAGCGGGGCATGCTTTATTGCTCTTGAAAGTGAGGCTAGAGAGCAGCACAGTAAGAGTCCGTACCATATTAAACATCCAGAATAGTCCGTACCATATTAAAAATTCAGATTCTCATGTTTTCTTACTAAAGAGCTCCTTACCAGTGATGAAAGTAACTAAGCTGCTGCTGGTTAGACAAGCACAAGACGTAGGATTAGAAACACACATTACTGAAAGAAACATGCTTGCTGCTGGCACAGCCCACCACTTTAAATGTATAAAAAAAGGCCTATTGTTTTTCAAAAATATTCTCCACCAAAGAAATCTTACCCACGCCTGGCTTTTTTTATTATCCAAATTTCTGTCTCCAGCAGTCTAGGTAGGCTGCCAGGGCTACCATGACAAGTGCACACACTGATGAGCCCAAAGAACAGGAATTCATTGTCTTATGGTTTGGGAGGTTGGATGTCAAGGGTTTGGGAGGTTGGACATGACAGGCCATGCATGGACCTTGGCTTGGCTCTCTGCCTCCATCACATGGTAATCTGTCTCCTGGTCTTCCTCTGCAGCTTCTTCTGATTCCTGGTTTCCACTGATTTCTTCCATGTCCAATTTCCTTTACTTCTATGGACTTCAGCTTAAGGATTAAGGCCCACCTTGATTCAATATGGCCTCATCTAAATGGAATCTTTTAAGATCCTGTTCACAAATGAGTCCACTCCTTAACTAATTATAATCGACTTCAAAGATCCTATTTACAAATGGGTTCATACCCACAGGACCAGGGGTTGGGACTTGAGCATGCCTTTTGTGGGGGATATGGTTGAATCCCCAACACCAACTTCTGCCTGGACCCTAAGCTCCAGGCACAGGTAGACAACTACTTATGTGACACTTCACTGTCCCTCATGCTCCTCAAACTCAACGTGTCCAAAGCTGAATGGTCATTTCCCCACTGTCCCCACCTGAAGGTCTTCCTCCTAAACGTCTGTCTGCAGCTCAGAAACCAGACCTGAGAGCCATCCTGACACCTCTCCCTTCCCTCCCACATCCACTCGTCCTACATGCTGAAGAATCACCCCCTCAGACAGAATGGGGCCCCACAGCCTGGTCCCATTTCCTCCACACCATCTCCTCCCATTGTCACACTTGCCCACCCCATCTGCTCGGAGTCTCCGAACAGATGTCTTCAGAGCCCTGTGGCTTCCACAGGTCCAAGGCTGGATTCTCGGGCCACATCCTCTTGCACCGGCTCACTCAGGCCTCATCCAGTCTGGATTGCCACCCGCTGGACCTGGTCTTCCTGGTGGCCTAAAACTACTCTTTCAGGTCTGGGCCCCAGACCCTTTCACACCTACCTCTGCCTTCACACTTCAGCTCCATGATTCTCACTCACAGAAGCTTCCATTAACCTTGGCCCCCCCCACCAATTCTGCTAGAATCCCCCTATTCATCCTTTTGTGCACTGATATTGTCTACTCTATTCCTTCAGCCCTGGCTATATTTGTGGCTATATGTTTAAGGTTGAGCTTTTGATTAAGGTCCATCCCATCCAGTAAACCCCTCAGCTCCGTGTCCTTCATGCATAGCTGTTTACTTGCTAAATATGTGAATGCATGAGCGAACGAAAGATGCAATAGAAAGAATTAAAAACATGTTGAATTTCAGGTCAATATTTTAGTTCAATAGCTTCTTAAATCTGGGTAAATTTTTAAGAGGCTAAAAATATCTCATAGATTGGTTGGAAAGCAAAACGAAAGATATACTTGTTGTTCTCATTAACATCCTATGAGTTTGGGCTCACATTTGGTTTCATTAGAGAAGGTTTGAATTGTGGCATTTACTGTTCAGAATTGACATATGCATATGGCAGAGGAAAAGAGAGGCCACTCGTCCCCAGGAAGTTTGGACAGAGTTTGGATCACGTGAACCTCTGTCTGTTCTTCACAGCTCCCTCTGTGATAAGATCTGGCCTATAAAGGAATGTGGGCATGTATGGGGGCTACACATCAGCTTTAAAATGTGTTCCCTTACAGTTTCTAAAGTCCAAGAGGAAGCAGAAACGAGTGGAATTTCACTGTGCCAAAGAGCTCGTAAGTGTTTTTGACTTGTAATCATTCTTCCAGGTATTTTCCTGGCTGATTGTAAGGATTTCAATTTTCATCTCAAAGAGGCAATAACTAGGGAAAGCGGCATCAGCAGTAGACCTCAGCAAAATCAGAACAGGCCAAAGTCTCCTTTCAATGCCTTTACTCTGCTTTTAAGGCTGTTCTTTCCCTGTCCAAGTGACCTTCGCTTTGTCCCCTGCCCCTGCGTTCTCTGTTACATTGGAGAGGACGTGCAGTCAGCTTCCACTGTTCATCTATGCTCTACTTACCACCCTGCTCTTCAGCTCTCCTAGGGTGGAGGCCTGTGCTTCACCCACACATTTGTTGGGGACCAGCAGCAGCAACTGGCCAGTGACCCATGCCCAGATAATATTGCATCTTGTTTGCTTGAAAGGAATCCATGGCCTCTACAAATACAGCTTATGGTTTAGCACTTCACACCATTGTCTGCTCTAAGATGAACCCCCAAACAAGCTTACCCTGAGCACTAATATGCAATGATTAAAAGTATTGTCCTGTGTCATTATGCCAATTCTCATGAGGAAACACACGCATTCTCTGTTAGAATTAGGTACAGCTTGAGGATTTCTAAGCTAACCATGGAGAAGAGCATCTATCACCAAAACCCACAGAAATCCAGGGACTATAGAGGTTCCTTTGTCCCAAAATGAGTTTAACACCAATGGCTTCTGACTCTGAAGATGCAAGTCTTAGTACATTTGTAGAAATGGCAGGAGGAATGCCAGAAAAGAAACGGAGTCCTGATTCTTTCTGCATAGTGCAACCATTCACTAGGAATTTGTCATAGAACCAGAGATTTAGGCATGGAAGACAAGACTAGAGTGCTGTAAATCTGTCCACTTGAGACACATTAAAAAGGCAAATGGGGATATACATAAGGACGATAAAGGAAAGACACCAGGGTCATGGCTAACAAAACAAGCATTGCTTTCATGCATACTTATGAATTAAATTGTGTGCACCAGATATCTCACAATACATGGCTATTGTTCTTTGCTACACACATAAGGATGATGAAGGAAAGACACCAAGGTCATTGCTAACAAAACAAGCATTGCTTTCATGCATATTTAATGAATTAAATTGTGTGCACTAGATACTTCACAATACTTGGCTATTGTTCTTTGCTAGACTCCAATTCCTTACCTTTACCTTATGAGTGCTCTTAAGTATATTTTATAAACACAAGAAACAATGTACTCCACTTCCTCTAATCTTTCTGCTATCCTAGGCAAAGTTCTGATTGAAAAACTGCCCAATTTCTGAAAGACTATCAAACAGAGACTGTAGAGCGTCATAAAAAGAAGCAAATTCCATATCCAAAATGGCCATTTCTGGGAAACACGTCAACATAGACCCCATAGAATGCTACCTGATTTGACAGGAAATTGAAAAGGTCAAAAAAGAAATTAAGAAAGTGGTCGCATGAAAATCATATAGTATTTTCGAGTCACAACACATCAGAGTTGCTTTGGGCTGCATGTAAGATGCAATCCTATTAAGATGACTTAAACTAAACAGGGTCTATTTTTCTCACACAATAATGAGACTGGGGCAGCAGCTGACCATATCGGAAGCATCCTTCAGTCTTTCAGCTTGGCTGTCCTAGAGTAACAGTGTCTCATCCTTTTGTCACAAGATGGCACCTACCCTGCCCTCACTGCTGAATTGCAATTCCACATTTCAGGAAAGAGGAAGGGCAAAGGTGAAAGTCTCGTGCCAGCTTCCCATCCCCTCTTGTGAGGCCACTCTCAGAAGGCCCATCCAATGGACTTCTGCCTGCATTTCACTGACATAATGGGCTCAGTCACTTCTTAGGAAGGCTTGCTGGGAAGTGTAGGCTTTTCTTAGTGATCTAAAGGCCACTCACAGTAAAACTGGAATTGTATCCAGCAAAAAATAGAGTGGTAGGCAACCAGCAGCCCTGCCTTCCTAAGTCAATGTAAACATTCAAACACATTCTTGGCACCAATTCCCTTGTTCAAAGTAAAGTTCTGATGAACCCACAGCTGAGTGTTGCTCTTCATCAGGATCAGGAATGCCAGACTTCATGATTATGTGCTTAGTGTCTGCCATTTGTATTGCAAATATAACCTCCAAGTAATTGGGAGGATGAGAAAGTCTGAGAAGGAAGATCAGAAGAACTGATTTAGTCAAGGGTCAACACATCATCCTCCAGAGTTAAGAGCAACCCTCAAAGTAGATGTGAAAAATAAAAATATCCAGCAGGGATTGTGTCACTGGTGCTATTAAAGGATTCACTGAAAGTTGCAAATATTACAAAATGCAGACATGTGATGAGGAATGGAAAACAAGCCTTCTACTGACACCTCAAAACTCTCGTTGCCTTTTTGGAGATGCCAGCGCAGCAGAGTGAAAGACCAGCAAGCATTAGCTTGGGCCAAGCTGGGTCAAACTCCACCTTCACCGCTACCTAACTGGTAAGTCTGCTTGAGCTCAGTTTCTGTGTCTGTAAAATGTGGATAAGGCATAAAGACAGAGGTTTTGGATACAGAGTAAAGGCTCAGCTGATAAAAATGTCAGTTAATGACACTGGCAAATTCTGCCTTCTATCCTTATGAGAGTGAATGAATAAGTTTGATCAATTGCTCCTTCTGGGAAAAAGCTAATGTCATAGCACTTTGCCCTGCCACAGTGGGGAAAAAAATCATATGAAAGAGGAAACTGTTTTTAAGGGGTAAATGTAGATGTACAATATTTAACCACAATTCCAAAAGTACAATTTGCGGGGGAGAGGGGTGTAATATTTTATTGTTAAGAAGCAGAAATAGTCATTTCTCAAGGTGAGAATGGTCAGTGTTTAATTTTCCCAGGGAATATTTTGGAGAAGTCATTGAGAAATGAATTCCATTCTGCTTTTCTTCCAGCACTCCAACCTACTGAATTAGCACCATGAGGTTCCTTGCAAGCCTGGCTGCTCGGGAAGGGCTCAGCTTTGAGTCCCCAGGGCTGCTCCCTGGAACAACAAGCCTGAGGGGCCACTGGAGTCATTTCCTGGTCTGGACTCAGAGCCAAGGAGCAGGAGGGGAGGGAGGTGAAAGCAGAGCCTGAGCCCAAAAGGCTTTGTCCCTTCTCAAAGCTAACAGCTCTTGCTAATTCTTTCTTGTGGGTTATATGACTGATATCCCATAATTTGAAATTTGACTCATAACCACTCTAACTCAGAATCTTCATCTTTTTTAAAAAGCAGTTTTCACAGACAAAAAATAAATCAGTAAAAAAAAAAAAGAAAGAAAAGAAATCTATTCTTCACTTTCAAAAGAGCTAAAAACAAACCCCCAAACCTGGGGGGTGGTTTTGGATGTAGATTCCCAGCTTCTAGGAACACGGAGTATTTTATACTTTCCAAGTTTCCCTTCCTCACAGGGGACATGGAGGCCAAAATGCTCTCCTCTTCCCATTGAACTGCTTCTTGGGGAGCCGTTTTTTTTTCACAAAGCGAGCCAAGTCCTACCCTGGGACCTGCAGGCAGCAGGCCCTGCCTCGTTTGCAGTAACACAGGAGGAATGGAATACCCGTTAGTGCAGGGACATTTATTTTTACAATATCAGTTCCTGACTCCCCCAAATAATAACTGTTTGGGTTACTTATTAATTCAGAGCAGGGAGAGACCTCAAATCTAATTTGGTTTTCACCATTTGTACTTCTATTTGTTTATCTTTCAATCATTGCTCAGCTTGGGAAATTAAAAAGAAGAAGAGAATTTGATCATTCTGCTCTGTGCCTAGGAGTTTTAGTACTCTGCCACTCAGCTGCAGACTTCCTTTCTCATCTACTTGAGTTATTGAAATATGAAGGGTCCGTAAGTCTTATGTTCCTCTACAAACACTCTAAAATGCAGAGAGAGAAAAAGTCCCTGAGTTAAACACACAAGAAGTCATTCCATGTGTATGAGTTAGCTGTTTAGACTACTGACCAAGGCGGGCCTCTGGGAATCACAGAGTCTTGGTCTAATGACATTAGCATTCAGTGAGTGCAGAAGTTAGCACATTGTTCATTCATTCATTCATTCAGTACAACTTAAGAGGACTCCCAAGAACAGGAGAAGGAAAGTAACATGGGTGCATGTCATTCCTTATACCCAACCAAGCCACTTGTTCCTTCAAATTATGCCTGAAAGTTTCCAGCTCTTTTGCTTGCCATCGTTGCCAGGCTGGTTCACGGCCCTGTCCTTATATTTGGACTCTGAAGTTGGGTGTGTGCCAGCACTGCCCGGTCTCTACAAAACCTTCTAGAGGTTCGACTCCGAGTTCCATGACTATCCGTAAAATCTGGTGACAAAACCACCTTTCTTTGCAAGGCTGTGCCACAAATATGCATCCAGGTGCCAGCATGCCCTTTCTATCCAGAGCTCAACCTCAAAAGACCTGAACTCTTGCTTCTCCCTCGCCCAGCCGCTGCTTCTTCCTCCTCACACACCCACATCGACCAGCATTTAGGCTCATCTCAGGTGTCAACTTCTCTAAAAAGAATCTCCTGCATCCTTTTAACTGAATCGATCTCTTCCTTCTCTGGTATTTTTTTTTAATAAACATCCTCTTATTTAGAAGTTACTATGTTCCAGGCTCCATCATGCTTATAAAAAAAAGATCATTTAATCCTCAAACTACTCTTATGGATGCAATGAGAGTAGCCCGATTGTGAATGCGTTTAAGCCCACTGAATTTTATGCTTGTGGGTGGTTGAGATGGGGAAATTTCTATTGTGTGAATGTTTCTACAATTAAAAGAACAGGAAGAAACTAAAGAGACATTGACAATTAAAGGCAATATGTGATCTCAGACTGGATCTAATAATGTCCAAAAGGGCATTACTGGGACATGTGAAAAAATCGGGGTATTGACTGTGAACTTTAAATCAATGTTAAATTTCTTAAACTTGATAGCTGTACTTGAAGTGGTTACAGAAGTTAATATCCTTGTTCTCAGCAAATGAACATGGAACCATTAAGTGTACAAGGAGGAGGATTTTACAACCTACTCTCAAATGCTCAGTAGATAGACAGATAGGTAGATAGATAGATAATTAGATAGACAGACAGATAGGTAGATAGGTAGGTGATGGATGGGTAGATAAATGGATAGACAGATGGATAGGTAGATAGATAAATATAGATAGATAGATGGATAGATAGATAAATAAACAGACAGCCAGTTAGATAGCTGGATAAATAGAATGAGATGGCAAATGTGGCAAAACATTGAAAGTTGGTCATTGTGGGTATTTGAGTTTGTGATGTATGTTGGAGTTCTCTGTATGGGGTTTGTATTATTTTTGCAAAGGTCCTGTAAATTTGAATTTATTTCAATATAAAAAGTTTTTAGAAACTACTATTATTATCATCATCCCCATTTTGCAGATAGGAATATAGAGGCACAGACAGTTACTCTCCTTGCAAGGCCCATACAGACCGTATTTGGCCCCTGGCTAACTGGCCTCAGCCTGAGAGCCTTTGCTCTACCTGGGGATCCTCAGAGTTGGGCTCTGAATGTGTCTTCAGTAGCTTTACAGGTGAGCATTGTTTCCACAAGGAGCTCCTTGAAACCTGGAATGATCTTTTGTTTCCTAGGTTAACCCTGCAGTGCAAGTGATAGGAGCAAATTTTTAAAAGGTAGATTTTATTTGGCCTTGCTCTGTGACAGGCATGGTTCACGTGTTTTATAGGCATATAAACCGGATTCTCACAGCCTGGGGAAAGAGGGGCTAATACTGACCCCTTTATAGAGAATGAAAAGGAGGTGTTTCTGTCCTTTTCCACGCCGGGGTATTTTGCACCACTCTGCACAGAACTTGGGCTTTCTTTATGAAACTTCCACTCAGAACCAACTCGCTTCTTTGTGATATCTGACACAGGCTAACATCTTTGGCCATTGAAAAATTGGATTTAAAAACTTCTTAAAAATTATAAAGGCCTATGCCAACATTACCATAAATTCTGATTTTATTCCCTCTTTCTGGCTGTCCCTCAGCTAAAGGTCAGCAAAGAGCTCTTCCAATCCAACAAAGATCACTGAGAGCTGAGAAAATGCAAATAAAATCTCAGTGATCCAGAAACCCATTATCTAACATCCCGCCAACATGCGGAATATTTCCCAACCAGGCAGACGGCTCGCCGTGGTCATGGTAGCTTGTCTCTTGTAGATGCACCCAGTGCAACCTATTCTGTGTATGGCATGGAGATGTCACGGCACAGGAAGTTGCATCTGTCAGATGAAGAGTCAGAAGGAGATTCTGGAGCTGCCACCGGGAGTCCTGTTCCTCAGTGAAGGGCAGGGAGGGGCTGACGGAGACCAGCCCAGTGTGCAGTCTCACGCTATTTCCATCTAAACCACAAGACAGTAAATTGATGATGATAATGACAACCCAAGACAGAAGGAAATGGATGAATTACATCCAGGAAACTTCGTGTAAAAAGGCAGGAAATTGGACAGTAAATTTCATAAAGACCTTCATCAAAAAAGGGTTCACAGTCACATGTTGCTACATAAAGGGTTAAAATCTTCACCCTCCCCCAAATAACATTCCTAGAACAGTTCATACGTTGTGATTCCAGAGAACTGTCATTCTATATCACAACTGCCCCCTTATTTTCCTACAATGAGGAAAAACTCTTGACAAATTCTATGACTTCTCAATCCGCCTTGAAACCTACCTATCATCTTGCAAAGTTTTCAAAATGGATTGAAGGATGTGTCCCAAGTGTGGGCTGGAGCTAACCTTTATTTAATGTCTCCCAATGTGCCTGGACTGCGTGCACCACTTTAGTGGATTAGCAACTCCATGCCCCTAACAGCCCCATGAGGTAGGTGTAAGCATTACTCTCAGGTTATTGATGAGGAAACTGAGGCTCCGAGGGCTTCACTCAGCTATGCAAAGCCAAACAAGGACAATATCAGGATTCAAAGCCACATCAGCCTGGCTCCAGAGCGCAAAGATCCAACTACTTACTAGATGATGCGACAGAGGAAAGCAAACCAAAGTAAAGGGCTTAGGTAATTTATAAATGAGTTGGCTTGCATGGAAAAGACAAGTTAGCTACACGACTAAAATCCCAGGCAATGCTTTTCTCGGCTGGCATTCAGACATTCAGGTGAGCCCGTGTTGAAAACAGTCATCACAGTTCACATCTGATCTTTTCAATACACAAAGGAGAAACCAGCTCTGGGTCCCTCCTATGAGAGGCAGCCTTTTGTAGAAGAGGAGACTCCTTCCAGAGCCTTCTAAAATTAGGAGAATAAGCGGCAAGGGGAAACAAGACGTGAACCCTGTGCCCTGTCCTGCCCAGGCACCAAGGTCAGCCCCGGGGGGTGTGGGCTTTGTTCAAGGAGCCACTCAGACCTAGAAGGACTGCAGGAGCAGAGGCCCTTCGGGGACGGTTCACAAAGGGAACATCACTGTCAAAACCGGGCTCTCCACCAAGAGCCTGGCTCCTGCAGGAACCTAAGCTTGGCTTTTAGCTATTGCAGGAGAGGGAGTAAGCTGAGAGAGGGCTAGGGGTGGGCGGGGCATTGTTTCATCTCCAGCTCACAACTGTCCAGCAGAGAGTTTCTGAGGGTCATGGAAGAGGAAGGTCAGTGCTCTGGGCACCACCTCTTGGGTACGTTCAGGCTCCTCCGTTTGCCCCAGAGTCTCTGGCTTGCCGCCTTTAATCCTATCTGAAAATCTAAGCAAAGAGGCCAGTCAGCGCTACATCCATGTTGAGAAGTTTGTGGCCGGAAACCGTGACCATAGCTGCTGAGGTCAAAGGGAAGTAAGGCAGGCGTGGCCAGGACGGATGGAAGACAGCTGAGGCCCCCAAACCCTCAGGCAACTCAGAGGCCAACGAGTGGCTGAGCCCCAGCCTGCAGAGGTCATTGCATGTGTCTGGGACTCTGAGCCAGGGTCATCAGCGCCCGTCTGACTGTTCACGAGGAAGCCAGAAAGACCTCCTGTGGCCATCGGCTCAGGCCCCTACCTTGAGGTGGATGTGGAGACCAAGGGCAAGGCCCAGGACCTCTTGCAATGCTGTCCCCACCCAACCTGTGTCTGCGCCTCTTCAATATTCAGTAGCGCACTGAGCACAGCGCTCAGGCTGGTGCCTCCCCGGGGGTGGGGGACCCAACCTGATCCCTCTTCAGAGCCTTCTCCAGTTGGAAAGGAGTCAACG
>PVIY010043972.1:0-20477 GCA_004026745.1 Myrmecophaga tridactyla
AGCAGCATTACCTACAATTGCCAAGAGATGGAAACAGCCAAAATGTCCATCAACAAACGAGTGGCTAAACCAGCTGTGGTATATACTGTGGTAGTTAGATTCAGGTGTCAGCTTGGCCAGGTGAAAGTGCCTAGTTCTATTGCTGTGGACATGAGCCAATGGTATGTGAACCTCATCTGTTGCTGATTACATCTGCAGTCGGCTAGGAGGCATGCCTGTTGCAATGAGTGATGTTCGATTTAATTGGCTGGTGCTTAAATGAGAGGCCAACGTAGCACAGCCCAAGCAGCTCAGATTACCTCATCTCAGCACTCGCAGCTCAGCCCGTGCCTTTGCAGATGCAGTCGCAGCTCAGCCCGTGCCTTTGGAAATGCAGAAAGGAATCACCCCGGGGAAAGTTGTTGGGACGCAGAGGCCTGGAGAGAAGGCCAGCAGAGATCGTCCTGTGCCTTCCCACATAAGAAAGAACTTCAGTTGAAAGTTAGCTGCCTTTCCTCTGAAGGACTAATGAAATAAATCCCCTTTTATTAAAAGCCAATCCACTTCTGGTGTGCTGCATTCTGGAAGCTAGCAAACTAGAACATATACATACAATGGAATATTATGCAGCTGTAAGATAGCATAAAGTTATGAAGTATGTAGCAACATGGATGGACCTTAAGGACATTATGCCAAGTGAGATTAGCCAGAAGCAAATGGACAAATACTGTATGGTCTCACTGATATGAACTGACATTAGTGAATAAACTTAGAGAATTTCAGTTGGTAACAGAGACTATCAGGAGATAGAAATAGGGTAGATATTGGGCAATTGGAGCTGAAGAGATACAGATTGTGCAACAGGACTGATTGTAAAAATTCAGAAATGGATAGCACAGTACTACCTAACTGTAATACAATAATGTTAGAACACTGAATGAAGCTAAATGTGAGAATGATAGAGGGAGGAGGGCTGGGGACACAAATGAAATCAGAAGGAAAGGTAGATGATAAAGACTGAGATGGTATAATCTAGGAATGCCTAGAGTGTACAATGATACAACTAAATGTACAAATTTAAAAATATTTTTAAATGAGGGAGAACAAAGGAATGCTAATACTGCAGGATGTTGAAAATAGATGGTAATTAATATTTTAAAACTTTAACTATGTGTGAGACTAAAGCAAAAAATGTTCATTTTGTACAAAATTTATATTTTGGCTAGTGCATTTCCTAATATAACTAATGTAGACAGCTTAATTGAACATCATAAGTACATGGAACTTTGAGTAGGGCATGAGATTTTGTAGATTTGTCCAGAGTGATGCCCCAATAAATCCCAGAGTGATTTGAATAGTGAATAAAAAAGTATTGCAAAGTCCTCTTGGGGGAATGGTGAGAAAGGAGGAAAACTCAACTTCCCCAAGTGGAGAATTCTTAATATTCTCACAAGCAGTGGGGACAACCAAAGCAATAGGCTGAGTCCCCAATCTTGGGGGTTGTTCATATGAAACTTATCCCTGCAAAGGATAGGCTAAACCTACTTAAAATTAGGCCTAAGAGTCACCCCCAGAGAACCTCTTTTGTTGCTTAGATGTGGCCTCTCTCTCTCAGCCAACACAACAAGCAAACTCACTGCCTTCTCCCTGTCTACGTGGGACATGACTCCCAGCGGTGTAAACCTCCCTGGCAACATGGGACGGAAATCCTAGAATAAGCAGGGACTCAGCATCAAGGGATTGAGAAAACCTTCTTGACCAAAAGGGGGAAGAGTGAAATGAGACAAAATAAAGTGTGAATGGCTGAGAGATTCCAAACAGAGTCAAGAGGTTATCCTGGAGGTTATTCTTATGCATTATACAGATATCACCTTTTTAGTTAAGGTATATGGAGAGGCTGGAGGATACTGCCTGAAAATGTAGAGCTGTGTTTCTGTAACCATGTTTCTTGAAGATGACTGTATAATGATACAGCTTTCGCAATATGATGGTGTGATTGTGAAAACCTTGTGTCTGATGCTTCTTTTATCTACCTTATCAACAGATGAATAAAACATATGGATTAAAAATAAGTAAATAATAGGGGGAACAAATGTTAAAAATAAATTTAGTAGGTTGAAATGCTAGTGATCAATGAAAGGGTGAGATAAGGGATATGGTATTATGAATTTTTTTGTCTTCTTTTTGTTTCTTTTTCTGAATTGATGCAAATGTTCTAAGAAATGATCATGATGATGATATTGTGAGTGATATAATATTGATTATATGTCAAGAATGGAATGATCATATAGTAAGAATGTTTGTGTTCCTATGTGGTTATATTTAATAAATAAATAAATAAAATAAAACTGATAATACTGAATAAAGAACTTTATCAGGATCATTCTAATTCCATTAAGGATCTTAAAATTTTACTAGAGAGTACTTTAAAGGCTCTCTAGTATTCTACTGTTTAAATATATACCGTTATATAGAGATATCACCTTATTTAAAAATTCTCAAAGTTTCATTGTCATAAATAAATCTGTTGTGAACACTCTTGCATTGAAATCTTTGGAAATAATTCTGATTGTTTCCTTAATATAAACTACTAAAATTTCATTGCTGGGTTAAAGGGAATAAGCTGGTTTATTGGCATACTGTCAAACAAAATTTCACTCCTGGCAGAAAGAATATATAACTACTCATTTGCTCAAACTTCTGCCTACATTGAGTATTATCTTTTGTTTTCATCTCTACCAAATTAGTATTTGAAATTTTAAATTGTGTTTTATTTAGTTTGCTATTTTGTACTGATTGTACTGATATTTAAATATTTTTATTAGTCACTTTGTTCATTGATTCTATGTGCTCTTTGTCAGCTTTTTCTATTGGATTATTCATATTTTTCCTTCAAGATTTGCAAGGACTCTTTGGAATTTAAAACTTCAGTGGTTTGTCAATTATAATGTACAATTTTCTTCAAATTTTGTCATTTATTTTAATAATGTCATTTTTCTTTTAATTTTGGACAATGTTGAAGCTCAAAAAGAAATTCCATTGTGCTTTCACTTTGAGTTATATTGAACCTAAAAATTGATTGTGGGGGAAAACGGCATTGGTACAATACTGAGCCTTCCCATTTATAAAAAAAAAAAAAAGCAGCCAGAAGGAAATACTTGAAACTGTGGAACTATAACCCATACCATACTTTGAAATTTGCTCTGTAACTACTTATTAAACTGAACTTTGACATTTATCACTTTTCTGTCTATATGTCATATTTCACAATAAAAATGTTTTTAAACAATAGTCAAAGGGTCTGAATAGACACTTCTCTGAAGAAGATATACAAAAGGCCAATAAACACATGAACAGATGCTCAACAGCATTACTCATCAGGGAAATGCAAATCAAAACCATAATGAGAGATTACTTCTCACCCACTAGGATGATTATAATAAAAAAGATGATACCAATGGCGGTGAGGATGTGGAGAAATTAGAGCACTCATACAATGCTAGTGAGAATGTAAGATGGTGCAACCACTTGGGAAAACAGTCTAACAGTTCCTCAAATGGCTAAAGAACATCATTACCATATGATCCAGCCATTCTACTCCTAACTATACACCTAAGATAAATGAAAATACGTGTCCACCCAAAAAATGTACACAAATGTTCACAGCAGCATTAATTATCACAGCCAAGAAGCAAAAACAACCTTTATGACCATCAACTGATGAACAGACAAAATGTGGTATCTCCCTACAATGGAATAGCATTTGGCTGTAAAAAAGAATGAAGTGTTGATACATGCTACACAATGGATGAACCCTAGAAAAATTTATGCTAAATAAAAGAAGCCAGTCACAAAAGACCACATCCTGTTTGATTCCATGTATATGAAATGCCCAGAAGGGGCAAATCCAGAGAGACAGAAAGTAGATCGGTGGTTTTCAGGGGCTGGGGGCAGGAGAATGGGGAGCGACTAGTAACGAGAACGGGGTTTCTTTCTGCGGGTGATGAAAATGTTCTGAAATCGATTATGGTGATGGTTGCCCAACTCTGTGAATATTCTAACCACTACTGAGTTGTTTACTTTAAATGGGTGAGTTGTATGTTATATGAATTATAGCTCAATAAAGCTGTTATATAGAAAAAACATCTTGGCCTTTTGGGAATGTGGAAGTAGAGCCAGAAAAATATTCCTGGCTTTGGCAGAGGAATCCCACTTCTGGGAGTTCAAACAAGGAAAGGATGCATGAAGATGTTCACCAAGGCGTTTTTAATAGTCGTGAAATACTGGAACCATAAGGGAACAGCTCAGTGAATTGCAAAACATAGATTCATGTGTGTTTGCAGCCATCGAAACAGCTGGCAAGGGATCTGTCATACGTGGGGAAAGGTTAAGTTAAAAAAAAAAAAGGCAGGGCCACGGTGGCTCAGCAGGCTAGAACGCTTGCCTGCCATGCCAGAGGACCCGGGTTCGATTTCCGGTGCCTGCCCATGTTTAAAAAAAAAAAAAGGCACAAGATGGTACATGCAGACGCATTTATTTATATTTTTAAACCCCCAAAGAACAGGCAGAAGAGGAAGACAGCAAGCTGACAAGCGTGGCCACGCTTAGGCTGTAGGGCTTGGAGTAACCTTTTTTTCCTTTTTCAGTTTTTCTACATTTTCTAAATTTTCTCCCATGAAGCTTGTTCTAATTTAAAAACTGGAGGAAATACTTTTTATATTTTTTAAAAAGCAACTGCCTTGCCACATTCTAAGATGTTTTTCAAAGTTCAGTTGGAGCCCAACTTGGCACTGTAACCTCAAGTCCCTTTTAAAAGAAAGCATGTGTAGCCGACCAAGCAGGAGTCTGGGAGGGGCTCAGTGTCTGCTCCAGCCTCGGGCAGGCCTCAGGTCTCCGGATGGACGAGGCAGGGGTTTACCCAGATGTGCGTTCACTAAAGGGTGCTGAGTGGGAGGCAGCTGAGGGCTGACCTGTACAGACTTGTTGGTAAACATCTAGCAGCCAGACACCTCACAAGAAGGCAGCTTGGACCCAGTTAAAAGGTAGCCAGCAGCTAGAACTGCTCTGGGGAAAAGGCTGTCGTTGGGATTTCATGTAAACGAGCAACACCGCGCGCTAGGAAGAGGTTTTTCCTCTTCATTGCCCAATCAGGAGATGAGAGAAGATGCAGGAACATCACAGAGACACAGCAGGGACTTTTTTGCTACAAGTTAATTAGAAGGGCCAAGTAGGCAATTCAATTCCCGCTTTGAGATGAAATGGTTTTTACTGAAGGTTGGAGAAGGAAACAGCCTCAAGATCTTCTAATCAGTAATAAGAATTAGATTTGCCTCCCCAACCCAGACCCACGCAAGCTCCAGAGGCCAGTGAGGCTCCTGTCAGGAAAGGTGGGCCAAAACGCCATCCACAACTGTTGACTGGGGCTGGCACTGCCTAAGGGCATGCAGCTGCTACACCTCCTGGCCACCCAATATGCTGTTCCCTCTTGCCTAGAACACTTTTCCTTGCTCCTACCTGGCTGTCCTCCATCCACCCCTATACATCCCCAGCCACAAGCCCAGTCTCACTCCTTGCTACTGTCCTCTCCCCCCTCTCTGTGTTCCAGCTAGACTGAACCACAGGCTCCACCACGAACAGGCCACAGCTCTGCTGTCAGCCATCCTATCCTGGAACGCCCTCCTCTCACCTTCCCTGCCTAACTGCTACTCACCCTTGGAGCCTCCTTGGGTCTCTTCACCCTGTACTGTAAAGACCTGCCCATGTCTCCCATCAGACTATGACTCCCTTGGGGCAGGGGCTGTCAATCCTTAGAGCTCAGCACAGTGCCTGGTACACAGTTGGTGCCTTTTAAATGCTTGCAGGATAAGTGAATGAAGAGGAAGCATGATTTGTAAGGCCTGACAATGTGTCAACTGATCATGATCTGCAAATGAGTTTCTATTTAAAAATAACCAACATTTAGGAAGCACCTACTGTGTGCCAGGCCCTTGCTAAGAGATTTTCATGCATGGTATTGGTGAGATCCCCAAACAGTTCCATCCTTGTACCCCTGACTAATGAGGAGACCGAAGACCAGAGAAGAGAAGGGACTTGCCCAATGTCACACAGAAAACAGCTGAGTCTCTAATCAACTACAGGCTTTCTGCCCCCAAAGTCACTGCCCCAAATCAATCTGCCCTCCTGTTCAGGACTCTGTGTGTTCCTTAGGTGAAGGGGCTGGCTAGGAAGGGGAGCTGGTGCCCATGGAGACTGTAGAGTCCCACCCACCACCAGCCTTCACCTATGACCTGGTTCCCACCCAATCCAAGCACAAAGTCATGTCCTCTCCAACCAGCTGGGACATAAAGCCCATCAAAAACGACACCAGGGCCAGTCATAAACCAAGCCGGCCCACATCCGGCACTGACCAAACAGAATGAGCTCGGAAGAGGCTTATTTTGGGAAAATGGAAATAAAACAAAACCTTTTAATTGGAGCCATCTGGGGAACCTAGGGGATGGAGCTAGAGGGGGCAGGGTGAGGAACCAAGCCGGGATGCGTGGGCGAGGAGGCCCTGCTCGCTGCAGGCATCAGAACCAGCCTATGTGGTGGTGGGGGGATCTCAGCAGGCCCCTCGGCCCCACTATCTGGCCACCCATCCTTCCTATCCTTCCTCTTCCATCTCAGCTCTTGGCAATTCTGAGCCCAATAAGAGCTTGGCTGAATCTGGGCTGGGCCTGTCAGAGCTCTTCCATCTTCAGACCAAGTGACTGAGCCCCATGGATGAATTAAGACTATTATTTAACCTGGGGAAAGCAAACAAGTTTCATCAGATTACTGCCTAGGGCTTTGTGTTAAGAAGGATTCTGAGATCAAATCTAAGCTGAGAAGTGACTGAAGTCACAAGTTTGCAAAGAGAGGAGACAGACATTTAAGACCACTGCAATAAACCAGGGATCGGATTAGGGGATGAGTGGGAATGACATAGAGGAAGAACACAGAATAGTCCAAAGAACAATTTAACAATCTGGTGATTGCTGGAGTCAAAGGGCTGAAAAGAGGGAAAAATCACGGTTGACTCCAAGTTTCTGGTTTCAGTGCATGGAAAGATGGAAAGGAAGGAAGATATTTTCACTTTTTTTTTTTCTTTCCCCCAGTGACTCCTCTTTCCTCTATTCCTCCATCCCCTGGTAACCTCTCATCTATTTTCTGTCTATGAATTTGCTGTTTCTAGACATTTCATATAAGTGAAATAATACAGTATTTGTCTTTCTACGCCATGCTTATTTCACTCAGCAAGTTTTCAAGGTTCATCCATGTTGCAGCATATCTCAGAACTTCACTCCTTCCTACAATGGAATAATATTCTATTGTGTGTGTACCAATTTGTTTATCCATTCTTCTGTTGATGAACACTTGAACTGCTTCCATCTTTTAGAGATTGTGAATCACACAGCTATGAAGTAACTGTTTGAGTACCTGTTCTCAATTTCTTTGGGTATATACCTAGGAGTGGAATTGCCTGGTCATATGGTAATTCTATGTATAACTTTCTGAGGAACATCCAAACTGTTTTCCATAGCAGCTGCACCATTTTACATTCCCACCAACTTTGCACAATAATTTCTCCACATCCTCTCCAGTAGTTATTTTTCATTTTTTAATAATAGTCATCCTTGTAGGCATTAAGTAGTACCTCATTGTGGTTTTGACTTGCATTTCCCCAATGGCTAACAATGTTGAGCATCTTTTCACATGCTTGTTGGCCATTTTTTGTTTATCTTCTTTGGAAAAGTGTTCTTTTACTTTCAGACCATACATTTGAAGCCCTCACGTGACACCTAAGGCTGACATTTAGGAGGCTGTTTGAACTCCAGGTCAAGGACTCATGTGGGAGACGGTCTGGGCAAGAGGAGCAGATGGCATCTCTACTGTCAGCCATGACTCCAACAGGCAAAGCCAGGGGCATGAAACAGAGTGAGGGCATGCCTGGCAGAGGTTGGAGAGGCAAGGAGGTAGGTGAAGGGGCTGGAGTAGGGTGAGCATGAGTGGGGCACAAATGAAGGGCTCACAGGAAGAAGGTAAAGGTTAGGGCAGTTATGAAAGCCATAGCTTAAAAGTATGGGATGTGCCTGGAGGGCTGGGGGATTTTCAGAAGGCTGAATCATCCACCCATCCATTCATTCGTTCGTTCGTTCATTTATTCACCCCCTTGCTCTCAGTGAGGAAATATGGTAAAGCCGTGACGTACTGGGTTCACACGCCAGCTCTGACACTTACCAGCTTTGTGGCAAAATACCTAACCTTGGACTAACTGGACAAGAGACTTGAACATAATGCCTCGGTTTCCCCATTTGTAAAATGGGCATAATAACAGAGCTAAATGAGTGCATACCTGCAAAGTACTTAAAACAGTTCTAGGCATGTAGCACGCACACAACTAATCTTTAACTGTTATTCTATTCATCTGCCTGACCAGCATTTACTGAGCACCTACTGTCCAGCAGCACTGTGCTGGGCACTGGGGCAGAGGTGTGAAAACAGGCTTTCCGTGTGGTGGCCAGAGCTTGTGATGGACACAAACAAACCAAACGTTTCAATGCAGCACAATCCAGACTGTGAAGGGGGAAGGGCAAGGGGCTGCGAGAATGCATAGGTGGGACCTCTGCCCAATCTTCGGGAGAGGGGGCTTCCTGGAGGCAGGTGCCTGGATGCAGGTGCCTGGATGCCTCTAAGCAGAATGGGCCAGACAAGTGCTCATCCATGGGGCATCCCCAGGGTGGGGCCCAGGGACTAGTGCACAGGAGAAGCTTAATGCTTTTATTTAACAAAGGAGAGATGGGTTAGCCAGAAGGTGGGAGAGAAAATATCCTGGGTGGAAGCAACAAGAGAAGTGTAAATGTGATAAAGGGTAGCTGGCTGCAACCAGAGTAGGAAGTGGGGGAGGGACGATGTGGAGCCTGGGGGCGGCTGATAAGAGGCCAAGCTCCTCCTCGTGGATCTGGACTGCTGTCTATACCCCTCTTGGGTTTTAGGACTTCCCACCCCTGCAACTCCTGGGTCAGTCCTGGGAGGCCCAGGGAATGGAGAGGTGGCCAAGGCCAGCTGGGCCCAGGGGGGTGGGGGGGCTGCTTCTGTGGAGTTCAGGCTAATAAGGGCCACAGCCTTGACCCCTGGGCCTGCCTGGGCCCAGCGTTCCTGCTTCCCAGAGAGGAGAAGGGAGGACTTGGCCCCCCAGCGCTGGTCCCGGCCAAGGCAAACATGGCCACACACTCCACAGGAAGATGCAATGGGGCCAAGCACAGGAGACCCGGCTGCTCTGCGGCTCCTGGGGGGGTGGGGGGTCCTCCTGAGTCCAGGCCCTGCCTGGGTCAAGCTCATTCCCTGCACTCACTCCAAGAACAGCCCGTGCTGCCTCCTGCCCCCTCACTGCTGTCCCCCTCGGCCCACAATATCCTTCCCTCTTCTGTCAACTCCTATTATCCTTCACATCTCAGTGAAGCCCTTCCTGGCCCCTGATGAGGCTCATTCACCACGGTGCGTGTTCTCAGAGCACACATCTTCATCCAGGGGATTCCCTGGTACGATCCGTCTTCCTGGTGGACCCAGACCTCACGAGAGCAAGGACTGTGCCTGGGCGTTGCTCACAGCCACGTCCCCTGTGGCTGCGGCGGTCGAGGCTCAGTAAAAAGTGAGGGAAGGAGCGCGTGAATACACGAAGAAATGAACTCTGCACACAGCTTCAGGAACCCAAGCTTGGGGACAACGCGGAGGCAGGGAGCGACCCACCTGGGTCTCTGCAGCTCTGCCCTATGCTCAGGGTCTCAGAACTCATTGGCTTGGGGGTTCAAAGGTCTTTCCTGGTTCCAGAAGATTTTCAATAATCCGAGAAAGTGTGCAAACTACAAAGACAGAATCCAACTGGGCTCTTCCCAAGGATCAAGGCTCGAATCACGGGACCAGCCTAAACTGGCTTCTCATCGTTCAGAGTGAAGCACAGCGAGGGGGAGGGTGCAGGGTCAGACTGAGACCCACCACTTATTGGCCATGTGGCCCTCAGAACTTCAGTTTCCCCATCTGTGTATAAAAGAATGAACTGCAAACAGGGGCAGGGGTGGGGGTAGGAATTGGGTGTCAATCCTTCAATTGTACAGAGTTTCTATATGGCGTGATGCAAAAGTTTTGGTAATGGATGGTGGTGATGGCAGCCCAACATTGTGAACACAATTAACAGCACTGAATTATATATTTCGATGTGGTTAACAGGTAAATTTTGCGTATATTTATTACTAGAATAAAAATTAAAAGAAAACCAAAAAAACATAGGACTGTCAACACAGTAAACCCTATCGTATCAATGGTCCATAATTAATAGTACAATTATAAAGACATTCTTTCATGAATTATAACAAATGTACCACACCAATGCAAGGTGTTAATAATAGGGTAGTATATTGGAATTCTGTATTTGATGAATTTTCTGTAAACCTACAACTTCTCTAATAAAAAAAATATTTATTATGCATAGAGGTGGAACCCTTCTCCTTTCCCACTGCCTACCCCTGCTCCCAGGAAACCACTATCCTGAAATTGATGTGTGCAATTATATGTTCCTACGTATGCAAGTCTCCTTTAACAATATAACATGGATTTTTTTATGTTTGAAAATCAATATAGATTTATTATATAATTAATTGTAAATTCATTGATAATTTTAGATGTAATTATCTATTATATAATATAATGATAATTACTGATTAACATAAATGAATGTGTACTTTTACAATTGCTTTTTTCTTTCACTATATTTTAGAGGTTTTTCCATATTGACACAGAAAAAAAAAAACCAGAATGAATGGCACCGGGTTGTGGTCCGACTCAGTGGAGTTCTTGGCACCTGGGGATAACACGAGTAGTGCCCGGTACCCCTGGCCACTGTCGCCTCTTCCCATGACCCCTCCCATGACAGGGCCCCAGCCTGTCCTGCTTCCCTGGATCTTGGTGGAGGGCTGCAGCCTGCCAGAGCCCACTGCTGCCTTTCATCCCAGACAGGAAGGCTCAGCTTAGTGATGTGAGGATTTGGAACAGATGTCCCAGAGCTCACAGGGGGCTGGGAAAGCAGCGACCTCCACTCCGGCTGACCGGCTGCCTCTCCCTCTCCAGCCCTTCACCGTACTCCCTTCAGGGGACCCTGGGCCAGAGCCAAAAGCCCTTTGTCCCCTCCCATGAGCCTTCAAAGAGTGGGGGGTAATGCGGGGCAGAGCTGCAGAAGTGGCCTAAGGACTGAGAGGAAAGGCTCCCGGCCCCCCTTGTCTGATGATCAGGCCTCCACTAGGGACAAGAGTCCCAACATCGGGGGACAATGGCATAGCAGAAGGAATTCTGGGGTAACCCTGACAACCTTCCCGCAATGCCCTGCAATCCATGGCTTGGCTTGGAGTAAGACAAATTCACATGGAAACAAAAAATGAATCAAATCTGGGGCTGCTGTGGGATCCCAGAGCCCCTCATGCGTAAAAGGGTCCCAGGGCCCGGGTGGGAGCCAGGTTGGCTGGGCTGGCTGGGCTGGCTGGGCTGGCTGGGCTGAGCATTTCTCAGTCCTTAGATTGAGCCCACCCAATGAGCCGTTCTCAGCAGAGCCATGCTTATCAACAGGAGAACTGTCACAGCTCCTGCGATTATTTGGCAGGCCTGAGCTCATGGAATCTGTACAACCACCCTGGGAGGAGGTGACTCTTATACCCATTTTTCAGATTGAGGAAACTGAGGCCCAGACAGGCAAAGTTGCTTGCCCAGTGATTGGCTGATCTGGGCAAGAATACAAAGACCCTGTTTCATGATTTCTATCCTGTTATACATTCCAGAGCAGACAAAATAGAACAAAGTTGGGCCTAGAAACACAGGGCAGAGAAGGTGACTCGTTCATTCATTTGTTCATTCACTCTTCATTCACTGTACAAAGGCTTCTGAAGCTCCTCCTTTGTGCCTGGTGCTGTATAACATAATAGAAAGGACACTGACTCAGGGTAAGGCTTGCTGGGGGTGAAACCTTGGCTCCACCATTTACAGGGGGTGGCCTTCCTGAGCCTCAGTTTCCTTGCTTACAGAGGGATGAGAACCACCTGCCTCCAAAGGTTCTAGGCAGGGTTCAATGAGGTTACACAGATAAACCACATAGTAAGCACTTAGAAAATGAGATCAGTACAAAAATCCAGAACACTGGACTCCCAACTCCACTCTGTGCCTGGGCTGAGCCTCCTTCCTGCCTGGCCCTGGGTTCCACTGACATCAGCCAAACCCGCATCCTCTGTCATGGAACAATGTGTCTCCTCCACAACCCCCAACCCTGTCCCAGATTCCTTCCCCTGTGGCCTTGGGGTCCTGCCAGCTCTATCCAGCCAGTTCCCCTAGTCTCTTTCCCACCCCACTTCTCCAACCAGTTTCCTGTCGCCCCGCCCCCCCCCCCCCCATGTGAGTAGGGACCACATCCCATCCACAAGCCCACCTACTGGTCTAGACAGGCCAACAGAAGTGATGACAGCCTGAGCTTTGGGGGTGGGGGGATGCACTCTGCAGCACCTGCTTGCTTCGATGAGGGGCTAATACCCCCTCCCCCACCCCAATGTCATTTCCCAGCCCTCCCATGGCTGACTCTGGGATGGGTGGTGGGGTTCATGACAAGTTGTTTATGCTCTGACCTCAATGCACACAGATTCATACCCAGACTGTCATTTAGCAGATGTCTTACTTTGGGCAAAACACTAAATATCTCTCAGCTCAAATTCTCATCTGTAAAATTGGGACGTGGTAGCATAACCCCTTAGCCAAAATCATTGGATCTAGATGTGCTTTGGAATTCAGAAACCTTTCATATTTTAGAAAGATGATGCAGTGATGACACCATATATTTCATTACCACCCCCTCCAGTGGGGTAGCTTCAGGTCAGGTTTAGCAGTCAAAATGAAATATAAAAATCTTTTGGTTTTCAGAGCTTTGGGAGGATTTTGCCATTACAGTTGAGTAAAGGGCTGTGGAGGCCACCACAGATTAGATGCAGTGCTGAGCACAAGGGGATGCTGAGCTGGCTAGGCTTGGGGGTGGGGAGGGACATGCCAGGTCCCTGAACTGGGAGAGGGGAGGAGAGTGAAGGGTTGGGCCAAGGCCTCTGGATTCTGATTTCAGAGGATCTAAGGGCTCCTGCCCCTTGGTAACGGGTTGGGTGGAGGGGAGGTATGGGCAGGCAGAGAGGACAGGCCATCCTGCCCAGCCACCCAACAGGAGGATGTAACATGGCCCTCCTACCCCGTGGGCTAAACTTTTCCCGGTGATGAATGCCTTGGTACCTCTCCCCAAGAAAAAAGCAAGGACTACACGCTGTCTGGGGGCTCAATGAGTCCCTGAAGGCCATCAGAAAAACCTAAGATTATGGGATCCTGCCCTAGAGGGTGGACCAGTTCAGTCCCTGGCAGGTCATCTTTCTCCTAGAGTGAAAAACCATTACGGGGCATAGCAATTGCACTCAGATCTATCTCTGTGCAGAGAGCTCCCAGGAGTCTTCTGGGACCGCACCCCACCCTCACCCCCAGCTCCAAGGAGAACCCTTCAGTCTATCCTGCCGGCCACCAGGACGGCAGAGGTGCTGTTCCTGGAGACTCCGTATCTCAGTTCTACCTCCCGGCCAGGGCGGGCAGCAGCCACGGGCCTTGATCTCCCGCTCGGGATGGAGTAGGGACGGGGATAGAGCGGGGACCGGGACGAGCTGGCCCCGGGTCCAGCTGGCTGTGCCCGAGCCCGCGCTTACCCAGGTGGAGAGTGATGCTGACCGAAGTAGGGTACTGCACGCCGAAGGCCATGGTGGGGCTCTGCCACCAGGTGGTCTCGTCTTGGCTGTGGAAATCGGTAAGGTAGGAGGCGTTGTGGTGGCGCTTGGGGTCGGTGGCGTCGCAGCGCTGGCACTGGGCCGTGGCGCCGGGCGCCCCAACGTGCGTGCAGAAGTCCTCGGGTGGGTTGCCGCACGTGTGCGAAGCCTCCACGCGCCGGCCGAACGCCGCGTTCTCGAACACCGGCAGGCAGCGCTGCGGGCGCCCCGCGCCGTCGTAGCAGGCGCGCATGCTCGCGCTGCAGGTCCGCGGCGCCAGGAGAGCCAGGAGCGCCAGGAGCTCCCGGCGGAGCAGGAGCGCGGCTGCCACCATGGTCGAAGGCACCGACAGCTGAGCGCACAGGACTCTAACTGCCCTGCTCTGCTAGGGAGAGTGTCGAGGGCGCCCTGGGCGCCAGGATCCGCCTCTCCTTGGCGGGCGGGACCCACGGCTGGTTTGGGAGGAACCCAAGGCGGGTAGCACCCTTCCACCTCCCTTGCACTCGGTCCCTTAGCGCTCGCCCCACCTGGTGGATGTGCCCGGGAGTGTCCGGACTTTGGCGTTAGCCGGAGCTGTCTACTCAGCTTGGCTCTGTTGCGGGACCTTCGTGTCTTTGAGCCTCAGTTTCCTTATCTGTAAAATGGGGTTTATAACAATCCAAGTCCATTTCCTCAATTAAAGGCTTCAGTGGTTCTTCCTTAAATGGAAAGAACTATTATAAAACACTGTTTATCATTGTCCTTCAAGTCCTGAGATAAAAGGGGACATAGCAGTTCCTTGGGATCTCTTGGTTTTACTGTCTGTGCATTTCCACCTGGCAGGAAAGCACACCCCAGACAGATTCATAGGGCTCGTTCTTCACATTTTGACATCTCTTCTAACTTTTCAAAATGCTCCTGCTGCAGACTTGTCTCAGCTCTCAAGGCAAAGGGATTTCTGTCAAGAGTACCTGGTCTTAGCCCAAATATCACCTCCTCAGAGAAACTTTTCCTGCTCTTCCCCAAGGTAGATGCTCCTTTTTACCATCCATTTATTAAAATGAATAAACCAAAAAAGAAACACCATTTGCTTGTATCAATAGAGGCTGAAGGAAGCATTTCATAAAACTTAGCAGCCATTCCCAGAAAAACTTTAAGAAAAATAGAAATGAAATTTCTAAACATACTAGATTGTTTTTCAGCAAACATCATATTAAGCAGTAAAATTCTAAAGGTACTTCCGTTGAGGTCAAAAACAAAATGTGGGGAGAGTAATCAAGAAATTTTGGGAAAGCCAGATTAATTGTGGTGGAGGAGGCTTAACAATCAGATATTTAACTGTAATTAAAACAATATTATTCTGGAAAGGGCTACAGAATAGATACATGGAATAGAAAAGAGATTACAAAACTAAATCCAAGTAGAGGTGGAATATGACACCACCATTGATATTTAAGTTGTTTGGGAAGTTCTAGATGATGCAATAAGACAAGAAAAACAAAAAGGTATAGATATTTATACTTTATATTTATCTGAAGTCACATCTAAAAAATCTAAGAGCTTCTACTGCAAGACTATTAGAATTAGTAGGAACTTCATAAGATGATTGGCACATGATAAAGACAAAAAAGGCAAGAAATCCAGAAACCATCAGTGAAAAGGACCATACTTTGGACTTACTGGACAGAGACTTAAGAAATTGATCCTTAATATGCTCCAGGAGATTAAGGAAAACATAGAGAAAGAACTAAAGCATATGAGGAAAACAATGAATGAACCATATGGGAATCTCTTTGAGATTCTCAATAGGAAGCAAACAGAAATACTAGAGGTGAAGAACACAATAAGTGAAATGAAAAATTCCGTAGATGGTTTCAACAACAGATTGGAGGTAGCAGAAGAAGGAATCAATGATCTCAAAGACTAGACAACTGAAATGATTCAGGCTCAGGAGTAGAACAATATATAAAAAAGAATGAACAGAACCTAAGAGGCATGTGGGATACCAGCAAGTATATCAATATATGCATTATGGGAGTACTAAAAAGGGAAGAGAGGGAAAGGGGCATGTAGTGTGTTTTGGAGTGGTATGTACCCCAGAACATGTGGTATGTACCCCAGAACATGTATTACATGTTCTTAAATGTAATTCCTATGGGTTGTGAAAACATTTAAGTAGAACCTTTTGATGTGGTTATTTTGGTTAAGGTGTGACCTGGGATGGGTCTTAATCCTATTACTGGTGTCCCTTATAAGCAGAATGAAACTCAGATGGATGGAGAAAAAGCCATGGGACGCAAGAAGCTGGAATCCAATGGATCCTGGAAGAAAAAGGAGGGGCCAGGAGAGGCTGCCATTTGCATTGCCGTGTAGCAGAGAAATCCAGGACCAAGGATCACCAATAGCCAGCCCCAGAACACCTTAACTGGGCAGAAAGCATCACCTTGATGATACCTTGCTTTGGGCTTTTTCCTATCCTCAAAATCATGAGCCATTAAAGACCCCAAATGTTTAAGCCAGTCCATTTCATGGTATTTTCTTGAGTAGCCAAGAAAACTAAAACAAGGCAGAAGGAATGTTCAAAGACAAAATGGCAGAAAACATCACAAATTAGTGAAAGACATGAATATGCACATTCATGAAACCCTATAAACCCTGAACAAGATAAACTCAAGGAGAACTATGCCCAGACACACAGTAGTCAAGTTTTCCAATGCCAAGAACAAGGAGAATTTTCTGAAAGCTTCAAGAGAAAAAGTAACAAGCTATTTATAAGGGAATCTGAATAAGATTAAGTGTTGACTTCTCATCAGAAACCATGGAGGCAAGAAGGCAGTAGTATGAAATATTTAAGGTACTGAAAGAAAAGAAAATAATTGCCAACCAATTATTTTATGTCTAGCAACACTTTCTTTCAAAAGTTAAGGAGGGTTCAATTCCTGGAGACTGCCCATGTTAAAAAAAAAAGTTAAGGAGAGATTAAGATGTTCTCAGATAAACAAAAGCTGAGGGAGTTCATTACCATTAGATCTGTCCTACAATCGATGTTAAAGGGAGTTCTTCAGACTGAAAGGGAAGGACACTAGACAGAGGATCAAAGTGGCATAAAGAAATTAAGAATTCCAGTAAAAGTGCTAAAATTCAAATGAATAAAATGCAATGGAACTCATTTGTAGCAAGTATAAAAAATAGTGGGGGGGTCGAGGGCTGTAACAACACTGTATGTGTATGCTAGTGAATATAAGTTGGTATCAAATCAAGTATGATTGTTAGAGATTTAGGGTGTTAAATTTTAATTCCATGGAAACCACAATGAAAATACATGAAAAAATATATTTAGAAAAAAATGATGAGGGACTCAAAATGGTACAATACAAAAATAAATAAATAAATAAATATTGAAGTAAACATTAACAGAAGAACTGAAGGCCAAAAAAGATGTATGACTTAGAAAAACAAAATAGCAAAATGGCAGAAGACAGTACTGCATTATAGGTAGTTATTTTAAATGTAAATGGATTAAACTCTCCAGTCAAAGAGCAGAGATGGGCAGAATGGATAAAAAAGCATGACCCAACTATATGTGATTTACAAAAGACACACCTTAAATTCAAAGACATAAGTAAGTTAAAAGTGAACAGATGGAAAAAATATATACCATGCAAATAGTAACCAAAAGAGAGCTACAGTAGCTATACTAATATCACATAAAATAGACTTTAAGTAAAACACTGTTATGAGGGGCAAAGAAGGTCATTATATACTGATAATAAAAATATATATGCACCTAGCAGCATAACCCCAAAATATATAAAGCAAATATTCACAGATTTGAAGGGGGAAATAAACAATTCTACATGAATAATAGGAGATTCAATACACTGCTTTCAATCATTGATAGAACATCTAGACAGAAAATAAATAAGGAAATAGAAGACTTGCATGATACTCTAACCCAGCTAGACCTAACAGACATATATAGAATTCTTCACACAGCAGCGACAAAATACACATTCTTCTCAAGTGCACAAGGATTATTCTCCAGAATAAAGCACATGTTAGGTCACAAAACAAGTTTCAATAAATTTAAAAGTATTGAAATCATACAATGTATCTTCTCTGGCTACAACAGAATGAAGCTAGAAATCAATAACAGAGGGAGAAATGGAAAATTCACAAGTATATGGAAATTAAACAACACACTCTTAAACAACGAACAGGTCAAAGAAGAAATCACAAGGGTAATTAGAAAATATCTTGAGAAAAATGAAAGTAGAAAGCATAACATACCAAAATGTATGAGATACAGCAAAGGCAATGCTGAGAGGGAAGTTTATAGCTATAAATGCTTACGTTAAAGAAGAAGAGGACATCATCATGTGTTGGGAGTGCCAAGGATGGGAACACAAATGAATCCCAAGGATTGCCAGCCTGCCAGAATGCTACTGACCCAGGAGGAAGTAAGTCTTTCAGCCTCTGAAACTGAGTGATGTCATTAAATGGTGATGTAAAATATCCCTTGGAAAAGTCTTCCCTCAGAATCGCTAATAAAAGGATAAATCCCTTGCTTAGAACTTTGGAGGGTGGTAAAGACTGGAGATCTTTATCAGCACTTCCACAAGTGCTGAATCAAAGAAAAAGAAAAATAATCTACAAAAGTAGGGCAAGAGTCAGAAGAAGAAGAGTTGAGAAAATCTGAACAGTTAAACGTGGGCCACTGTAAAGGTCTTGAATAAGTTGGACCAAGAGCCAAAGAAGAGCCTTATAACATAAAGCCAATTAACAATAAAGCCCTAGAAAAGAGGGAGAAACTGACCTTCAGAGGTAACTCATCAAGATAATCAGATGCCCAGACATCAGCAAAAAATTACAAGCCATACTAAGAAACAGGAAAATATGGCTCAATCAAGGGAACAAGTTAAAACTTCAGAAGAGCCTCAGAGGTTGGACCAACTAATCAAAGATGTTTTAAACAAACCTCCTAAATCAATTCACAGAGATGAAGAAAAATATGGATAAAGAACTAAAGGATATTGAGAAGAAAATTTGTGGGCATAATGTAGAATTTGAAATTATAAAAAAAATGGCAGAAATTAGGAAGATAAAAAGCACAATAGTAGAGATAAAAAATACGCTGGAGGAATACAATAGCAGATTTAAACAGGCAGAAGATAAAACCAGTGAACTAGAAGACAAGACAATCAAAATCATACAGGCAGAAGAACAGATAGAGAAAAGAATAGAAAAAATTGAGCAGAGTCTCAGGGATTAGAGTGAGAGCATGAAGTACACAAACATAGATGTCATGGATTTCCCAGAAAGAGAAGAGAAGGGAAAAGGGACAGAAAGAGTATTTGAGGAAATAATGACAGAAAATTTCCCAACTCTTATAAAAGACATAAATATACATGTCCAAGGAGTGCAGTGTACTCCAAAGAGAATAAACCCTAATAGACCTACTCCCAGACATATATTAATCAGAATATGAAATGCCAAAGAAAAAGAGAGAATTCTGAAAGTAGCAAGAGAAAAGTTATTCTTCACATACAAGGGATCCTCTATTCGATTAAGTTCTGATTTCTCATTAGAAACTATGGAGGCAAGAAGGCAGTGGTATGATATATTTAAGGTACTGAAAGAGAAAAACTGCCAGCCAAAAAAATCTTTATTTGGCAAACCTATCTTTTTAAAATTCTGTGGGAGAATTTTAAATGTTCAAATAAACTAAAACTGGGAGAGTTTGTCAACAAATTACCTGCCCTACAAGAATTACTAGAGGGAGTTCTGCAGATTGAAAGGAAAAGATGGGAGAGAGCAGCTTGGAGTAGTGTGAAGAAATGAAGATCTTCAGTAAGGATAACCAAAAGAGTAAATGCAAAGCCCAGTAGTGCTGTTTCCTCAACGTACAACTCTACTCTTTAATTCCTATAAGAGTCAGAATACAGTTGAACAAGAAAAAGGCATTTATTCTTTTTGTGAACATATAAAATATAAAGTGGTAAAGTGGGACAAAAACAACATAATAAGGGGAAACAGAGGGATATGGGAGCAGAGAACATGTATGTTATTGAAGTTAAGCGACTATCTTTTCAAACTAGTAGATTATAGATGTAGGTTGTATAATATAAACCCCAGGGTAACCACAAGGAAAATATTTTTAAAAGTTCTAGCCAGAGCAATTAGACAAGAAAAAGAAATACAAGGCATCAAAGTTGGAAAGGAAGAAGTAAAACTATCACTGTTTGCAGATGATATGATACTATATGTCGAAAACCCTGAAAAATCCACAGCAAAACTACTAGAGCTAATAAATGAATACAGCAAAGTGGCAGCTTACAAGATCAACACTCAAAAATCTGTAGTGTTTCTATACACTAGTAATGAACAATCTGAGGAGGAAATCAAGAAACGAATTCCATTTACAATTGCAATTAAAAGAATAAAATACTTAGGAATAAATTTAACTAAAGAGACAAAAGACCTATACAAAAAAAACTACAAGAAACTGTTAAAAGAAATCACAGAAGACCTAAATAGATGGAAGGGCATACCGTGTTCATGGATTGGAAGACTAAATATAGTTAAGATGTCAATTCTACCTAAATTGATTTACAGATTCAACGCAATACCAATCAAAATCCCAACAACTTACTTTTCAGAAATAGAAAAACCAATAAGCAA
>PVIY010043973.1:9058-20106 GCA_004026745.1 Myrmecophaga tridactyla
CCCTCCCCCCCCCGCCCCCTCCCCTCCCCCTTCCCCTGTCTCCACCACGGGAAATTTTCGTGCCCTTTCACAAATCAATGATGATAATAATTCGAGAAGTGAGAGTAGCTACTACTATTACTACTACAACTAAAGATAGCAGCGACCCAACTGAGAAGCCAGCTGTGAAGTTCAATGGTTAAGGCTGCGGGAGCTGCAGCCAGGGACCTGGATGCTGATATTTCACTGCTACTTAGTAATTTTCCCAGGGTTACTAGCTGTGTGACCTTGGACAAGATTCTTAACCTGCGTCCCCGATTGTGCATCTGTAACACGGTGGAGGCTAATGGCGGTATCTCTCTCTCAGGGCTGTGGGGAGCGCTTAGAAGGACGCCTAGCGTAAACTAACTTCAACAAATGTTGGCTGTTGTTGCCGTTGTCACTGGGGGTTTGGGCTGGGTGCTTTGGGTGAGAGGCAGAGGCTCAGACGGCCCCAGCCCTGGGCCCTCCCCGGTTCTGCACAGTGGTCAGCAGGCAGGGCTTTAGGTTCCCTACCCGGAGGGCCGAAGCCCTCGGAGTGCGAGGGCCTCCAAGGGTGGGCGGGGTCCTGCGCCGGGTATCCTAGGGGAAGATGGGAAGCAATCAGGCATTACCTCACTCTGGACCCCTCAGTCGAGGTCCCTGAGGAGGCGGTGGAGAACGGAGCGTGGGTGAGGAGATTCCATCCTTACTGTGGTCAGCCAAAGGGCCTGGGAGCAGAGCAGCTGGCGGGGAGGCCTCCTGGGCCAGCCTGGCGGTTGGCTCCTTGTCCCCATTCTCTGCGGCATCAGAGCCGTCCTGAGCATTGGGAGAGAGGCCCCGAGGGTGAGAGAGGAGACCTATGGGCCACAGAAGTTCCCAGACTGTCCCCATGGGGGCAGAGAGAGAGTTCTGGGTAGACTGAACACCAACTGGGGCTTGATCTTTGAAGTTTCAGAATTCAAGAACCTACTCTCCTCTCCGCACCGCTGATCACTTGAAGAGAAGACAGAGTTGAGGGAGTTGGAAGTAATGCGTCAGAGATGGAGCTCATTGTGATAGGGAGAGAAATGCTGGTGGTGAATAAGGAGATGGGAAGAGAGGTGAAGGTGCTGGAGATAAGACAGATAGGGGGAAAGAGTGATGGAACTGATACTGATGCAGGCTCTAGGGAGAGTGGAATGGAGCCAGGCTGATGGAGGTAGGGTGGGCTAAGAACAGAGCAATGAGCTGCAAAGGATGGGGGAGAGGTGATTGGGATGGAGATAACAGAGTGATGGAGAAGGGGATGATAGGAACAGTGAGAGAGCTAGAGGTGATGAAGGCTAAGGGGATGTGGTGAAGGAGCTAGAGCCATGGGGGTGATGGTGGAGAGTCGATGAAGGTGGAGAAACTAGGGTTAATGCGGACAGAGTGATGGAACTGAAGACAATGGAGCTGATAGAAACAGGGAGGGAGCTAGAGCTGATGGAGGTGAAGGGAACAGAATGGTGGAGCCAGAAAGGATGGAAGAGATGGAGTTGAGATAACAAGAGGTAGAGCTGATGGGACCCAGTGATGGAGCTGGAGGTGATGGAGGGGAACAGATAAATGATAGTGCTGGAGATCATAGAGACAGAGAGGGAAGGGCTGATGGCTGGGTGAGAGGTGACTGAGTGGAGTACTAGAAGGACACACTTACCTGGTCTGTCCTGCAGGTCAACTCCGCCACTTCCCCAGGGCATTCCTGCTGGCTTGGGGGACTGCCCTCTTCAGGGAGGGCACACGCCTTGGTCACTGGATGGAAGGAGAGGCAGCCTGTTGTCCCCTAGGCCTTAAGAAGCACCCCTTCAACAGTGGTGACCCTAGACAATCACCTTAGCTCACCCCAGCTGCAAGGCCCACCTTTCTCTGAGCCTCAGTTTCCCTCTTGTCAAAAAGAAGACAAACTGGGTGGTCTAAGGGTTCTTCTAAGTTCATCAACCCATGAGTTTAAACCTGACAAGTCCACCCTTTCCCATTTTACAGATGGGCAAAGTGAGACCCTTATTGACCAGAGAGCCACCCTGGGCCACTTCCCCCAGGGCCAGGATGGTACCTGGGCTACGGGCATCCTCAGACACAATCCGGTAGACCTTGTAGGGGTTGGAGATGTCCAGCTGGCTGCGCTCGTGCACCTCACAGAAGTCAGCACTCTTGTGGAGGGCGCAGCGGAGCCGCGTCTTCCAGGTGGAGGGGTCCTCCTTGTCAGTGCCCTCCAGGTGCTTGCCCTTGTACACGGCCCAGGCCTGGGGGTGGGCAGGGGTACTTGAGGAAGAAGAGCCTGGGCTAGGGGGGCTGATGCCAGGCAGAGGGATGAGGGACTGCCTTGCCCACCACCCACCCTCCCTCCTTCTCTCACAGTGTAACAGGAGGAGGTGGCTGCAAAGAGGTAAACGGGAATGACTACATCCCACGTTACAGATTGTGATAAATGCTAGAAAAAAATAATAATAAATCTGGCGATGGAATAGAAAATAATGGCAGTAATTTCCATTGTGGAGACCCATAAAATTAAATTCCTACCTATTGCTAAATACAAAATGGATTGCAGATGATTAAGAAGACAAGTGTAAGACATAAAGCTATGAAAGTAATAGATGATAATGCTGAAGAATATATTCTAGGGGCAGAGAATGCTTCCTAAACAAAACTTCAAAGGTATGAAAATAGGACGAAAGCTTTACAATGTCTGAAATCAGCAAGGGGCTAATACCTAGAACATAAAAGGAACTTCTGCAAAATCAACAAGTAGAGCATCCCCTAAAGAAAAAATTCTTGTCAAAGGATAGGAATTGGGGGTTTACAGAAAAGGAAACCAGGAGTTACTCAAACTCATTAGTAATCAGAGACTTGCAAATAAAAATATGAGAAGTCACATATAAACTGACAACATTTGGCAGCTGGGTAATGCCAGGAGTTGGCAGGGACGTGGACCCTGCTGGTGGGAGTGTAACAGGGGCAGTGCCGCTGGATGGTGATGTGGCACACCTGTTCAGATAAACCCAATCCCAGGAGTGTAGGCCAGAGGATTTCTCACAGAGGCTCAAAAGGGTACTGCGCAAGGAAATTCACTGCATTATTTTTGGTGGTGGGAGTTGGAAATAAATTTGTGTCAATCCCTGGGAAAGAGAATGCGTGTGTGTGTGTTATGGATGTCTGCTGTAGAGCCTATACAGCATCTAGAAACAACAGATTAAATTTACAGAGAGCAAGAATAGAACTTCAAAGCATGGACCTGGGTGAAAAAAAGAGTAAGACACAGAATGAGAGCTACAGCACAATATCATGTGTGTAAGGTAAGAACATGTACAAAACAGCAACGCCCACTTTGCAGGAACACACACAAACCAAAAGATATACCTTAAACATGTTAGAATGATTGTTTGCTGTGGTAGAGGTATTTATTCTAAATAAATAAGAGATGCCAGGGACCACTGTAGAGAGGGTGATCAGAGAAGGCCTCTTTGACAAGGTGACATCTGAGCTGAAGCCCAAGTGAAAAGAAGAACCCAGTTTGGCAAAGAGCTGGGGGAAGATTGTGTTCTTGGTAGAAGGAACAGCAAGTGCAAAGGTCCTGAGGTGGGATGGAGGTTGATAAATTCGAGGAAGGCTGGTGTGGCTGGAGCAGATGGTAAAAGGGGAGGGTGGTGAGAGATACATTGCTTCCAGTTACCATATTCGGGGCAGAGGTGGATATAATTGATGGACGTCATTCATTCACAGCCCTCCGAGACCCCTGGCCTTGTAGGAAACATGGACACGGAAACAGAAGTGCCCCATTCCCATGCTGGTGTCACTTGCTAGCAGTGAGAACTCTGAGGCTTGATTTCTTTGTAAACTGCTGATAATACCTGACCTCATGTGGTCGGGGGGGTGTCAGACCAAGTAGTGTATGTGAAGTGCCCAGCATAACATCTAGCGAACAATCAGTGCTGATGCATTGCAGCTTGTATTCACCGTGTTTAGGATACTCTTGAAGGGGATGTGGGCACAAGGCAGAGAGTGCTATTACTGCAGCCTGGGTGGCGATGAAGAAGGATTTCCAGAAGGGGAGGTGCAAGTACGAATTCCATAGTAGGAAGGCTGTGCCCTGAGCACCTAGAATGGTACAGGACATACTCAAGAAATATTAGTTGAATGAATTGTGCTGGGTTTTGAAAGATGAGCAGGAAGTTGCCCGGTGGAGTGACTTTCCTGGCAGCAGGGGCAGCTTGAGCAAAGGTCCTGAGGTGTGGGAAGACACAATGCATCCAGACATCAGCAAGCGGCAGGTGCAGCTGGAGCTCGGAATGTGGGCCTGGGGGTTTGTGCATGTGGTCAGGGGGAGAGGCAGAGGAATTAAGGAGGAAGAAAGAGGGTGGAGCCAGATCACGAATGTCCTTGGCAGCCCAGCTTCAGCCTCTGGGTTTAGAGGTGCCAGGAGGGGTGTGTGTGACAATGGTGGGTTGAGGGCTGGGTCAGAGCAACCAGAACGTGGGGGAGGGCCAGCCCTCAGGAACCAACCTCCTCTGAACAACAGCACTTAAACCTTAAGGGGCAGGCCATGTAACCGCTTGTTCAACACTTAGTGAGCACCTCCTGTGTGCCAGGCACTGTTCTCAGTGTCACCACCCTCAAGCAGTCCTCAAACTAGGCACTTATAATTTAGAGGGAAAGGTATTCCAATGGGGGAAGCAGAGGGAGTCGAGGATGACCCGGGAGAAGACTAAGTTGGAGCATAGTAAGTGTGTGAAATAACTGAAGGCATCAGGAAAGGCTCTCCAGAAGAGGAGATGTTTAAGGTGAAGATAATGGGAGTTATCAGGTGAAGGTGAAGAGGAGATGTTCCATGCAGAGGGAACAGCATGTGCAAAGTTTCATGGAAAAAGGCACATGAAGCATTTAGAACAGAAAGAGCTGTCAGGCCAAATCTAAAGTTGAGTGGAGAAAGGAAAAGAGCCAGGGAGAGGCAGATCACACAGGGCTTCAAGGCTTTATCACAATGGCAATGGGGAGCCATGAAAGGATACTGAGAATGGGAGTGTCAAGACTAGGTTTGCATTTTAGAAATGCAAGAAGGAACACTGGAAAACTGAAGAGAGAATAGATTAGATGCTGGGGGACAAAGGGAAGCAGTGAGGTCACTGCAATTGTCCTGGTAGCTGATGGTGGAACTGGGGCCAAGTAGATGGATGGAAGAGAGGCTGTGGAGGAACAGCCAGCCGGCTTGGTGATGGAGTGATGTGCGGTCTGACAAGGGAGGAGCGGGAAAGAGACAGGTGGGTCTGGAGACTGGCAGGTAGTACTGTCTTCGATGTGGGGAAGCATAAAAGTCAGTGGAGGTGAGCTGATGAGTGTGGTATGGGGATATGAGGGGTTTGAGGGGACTGCGGCCATCCAAGAGACAGTGTATCAGAGAGCCAGCCAGAGCAGCAGGTGGGGGGCGACGAGGTGCCTCTTCTTACCCAGGCCACGGCAGGGGAGAGAGGGGCTGAGGCAGGAGGAGGGCTGGAAACCCCAACCGAGGGCAGGGGACAGGGAGGAGGCTGAGAAGGAGCGGCCAGGGAGGTAAAAGGAAAATGGGGGAAGGGGGTAAGCAAAGATTCCAGAAACCAGCTGCAAACCAGCTGAGAGTATTTCACGGAGGGCTGGTTTGTCTGGCCCAGAGGCACCCAGCGATCAAGGAAGATGACAATTTGACTTCTAGAGATGTTAGCAGGAGAGTAGGAAACTAGAGTCAGGAGGGAGCAGGGCTGACAGGCGAGGGGGCCTGATGAAGTGACTTCCCAGGAGCCTCAGGCTGTGAGAGAAGGAGAACCCAGGCCAGCGGAGGGGGAGCTGGAGGCAGGCGCCCTGTTCAGGACGGCACTGGCCGCCCAGTGTGTGGTTGGGTGTTTTATTACTGATGAGAGAGATTCCATAGTGTAAAGGCTGTTGGGAAGGAACCAGTTGGGAGGAAGTTAAGGCTGAAGATAAAAAAAAAAAAAAAAGGGAGGGCAACAGGAGGAAGTCCCTGCCCGCGGCTGCTATAACAAGCTGCCCGGGTTGCGGTTTGGGGTGGGGACGGGGAGTAGTGGGAATTCCCATGGGGTGGCTCTAACCTCGCCGTGGAGAGGCCCCCTGGGAGGTGGGGTGGCGCACGTCCTGCAGTCGTGGGGACTGTGTTCTAAAAGGGTGTCTGAGGTCTCGCACACCTGGAGAGAACGCCCCTCCACCTAGAGGCTACTAGGGGGGAGCAGGGGCGCGCGTGGGAGGGTCGGGTGGTCCCCGAGCCCCCGCCCCTTACCCTGAAGAGCGCGGCGTCGCGCGGCGCCCGGTAGTCGTGCTTGGCAGCGTGCTTCCAGGGGATGCGGAAGAGGGTCTTCCCCGCGTCCTCCCAGCGCAGCCCCGCGTAGCGCCCGCTCTCGATCTGCGCCACCAGCCAGTCGCGGAGGCGCATGGGACCCTCAGCGCCCCCCATGCGACGCCCCCTTCGCTTCCTCCCTCCGCCGGGGGGCCGTGCGGAGCGCGGGGTGCCGGGTCCCGGGCGGGCGGCGTTTGGATGCGAGCGCGTCTGGGGGGCGCGGGGCGACGTGCGCTGTGCGCCGAGGTGGCGAAAGCGAAAGTCTAGGCCGGCGGGTTTCGCTTTCCCTTCTTCCCCTCGCCCGGGAGGTCCTCTCGTTTCATCCCGTGGCAGCGTGGCCCGGAGGGCGTCAGGCCGCGTGGGTGGTGGTGGTGGGGGAGGTGGCGGCGAGAAGCGCCCTGAGACGCTGAGACCAGCCGGAGAGTGGGGTAGCCTGGGCGCTGCCTGTCCCCAGGGGGGCCCGCGACGGGAGCCCCGAGAAGCCCCTGCCCCATCCCTGCGCCTTTTCTCTGCTCTTCGCTTCCTACCAGGAAACTTGTCAGGACCCATTCTGTCCAGGTTGGAAAGACAGAGGGCTTGTCAACCTTGAACTCCCATCCGAATGGGGGAGATAGTGAATGGTTTAATATGCACACTTCTACCCATCATCCCAGACTTGCAGAATCAGACTGGGCAGGAAGCCCAGGAACCAGCATTTTAAAACGAGTTCCCCTTCGGGGTTTTCGTGCAGGTTATCCGTGGACCACACGTGGAAAAATTGTTCACAAAATCTTGGGTGTCCCCGTTTACTGTCAGCTTACCACTGCTGGGCCTGGCTGAGCCCTCTCCTGCAGCTCTCAGTTGGTTCCCACAACAGTATATGAAGTGAGTATAATTAGTAATTTCACTAAGGAAACTGAGGTTCAGAGAGGTTAAGGCCTTGCATCAGTTCACACAGCACGTGGGAAGGGGAGCCAGGATTAGAACCTGGGTCTCTCTGCTCCCAGAGCCCATAGTCTAAAGAGTGCCTCACACTGTCTCCCAACAGCTGTGCCTCAAGTTTCTGGACTCTAGTGAGCTCTGTGACCCTCCTGAAAATAAGTGTAAATGTTTTCATGCCTGTGCATTTTTTGGGGGGATTGTATCAAAGGGGGTTTGTGATATGAATAAGGTGATATGAATGTGTCCCACGACAGGGGACACAGAGCTGAGTGACTATCCTGTGTGACCAGAGGCTGGCAGCACCATCCCTCATCTGCATCCCCCCACCCTCTGCTCCCACATCCCAACAATCACCCGGTTCTGATACTTCCACAGTCATAGTCAGGATTCGAACTCAGGCCCAACGGGTTCCAGTGCTGCACAAAGCATTTCATATGATCAAGTAAAAGAGTAATAATTACATCCAAGCAGAGGTCTTGAGTGTGTCAGAAGATCTCTTCATTTTCCTAGGTGGCAGTGGGCAGTAATTAAGAGGGCAGGTTTCTGCAGCCAGACCACGTGAGTTTAGATCCTCACCTCACAGTTTGCTAGCCATGCACCAGCCTCAGTTTCCTCATCTGTTAAATAGCAGCCCCCACTTTTTAGGGTTGCTTGAGGATTAAGTAAGATGCAAGTAAAGTGCTTAGTGCAGTGCCTTAGACATAGTAAGTGCACAATAAATGAGTGGTATTGTTGTTGAGTTAGAGTGCGATGAAAGTAATGCTGGAGGGGAGGGGGCACTGGGAAGGACCTAGAACATTGGGTCAAGGTGCTTTGTCTTGCCCCATGGATGATGGAGAAGATGCCATCAGAAATAGAATTGTTTTAAACCAGGTGGTGATGGTGCCCCAATCAGCCAGGGGGAGCGCCATACTCCAATGAGTCTGGCTGCCTTGCTTTTTGCACATGATCCCACCTCGGGATATTGGGGATGGAATTACATCCCCCTCAAAAGGCATGTCCAGGTCCCCAGCCCTAATCCTGTCAAGATGTTATTAGGTAAGGTGTGCCCAAACTAAATGAGGGTGGCCTTAATCCAATATGGCTGAAGTCCGTATAAACAAAGGACACGACATGGGAGCATGGGGAGCAGCCAGAAGCTGGAAATCAACAGAATCTGGAAGAGAAAGGAGAAGACGCTGCCATGTGCATTGCCATGTGACAGAAAAGCCAAGGAACCCCAAAGATTGCCGGCCAGCCAGAGTCACCAAACTCAGTAGGACGCAGCCCCTCTGGCCTTTGAAATCGTGAGCCAAGAAATTCCTGTCCTTAAGCCAGCCCATCATACAGTATTTATTTTAGCAGCCAGGAAACTAAAACAGGGCCTTTTCACTTACTACTTCCTCTGCCTGCTTCCCTGCAGATATCAAAATGGTTCACCCCCTCACCACTTGACCTATTTTTCTTTTATCTGTTTATTGACTCTCTCCCTGCCAAAGAATGTCAGTGACATGAGCACAGAGGTTTGTCTGTTTTATTCACTGCTGTGTCCCCAGCACAATGCCTGGCACACAGCAGGTACTCAGCGATTGTTGCTGAAGGAATGAGGAGTGAAAGGGCAGCAGAAGACGTTTATTTCATATAATCTGCCTCTCCCCCCCACCCCTATCCTATGCTGGAAGCTATGGCTCTCTGTGCTGGTGTGAAGCACAGAACAAAAAGGCCACGTTCTTTTAATTCATCCCTGTGGGGTCAGACCTATTGTTGGGTGGAATCTTTTGATTCAATTGAGATGTTACCTAGTCCATTCAAAGTAGGTCTTAATCCCTTTACTGGGGTCCTTTATGAGGATAAGAGAGAAACACCCAGGGACATTTGGAGAGAGCTTAGAGAGAGAGAACTGCCCCAAAGATGCAAAGAGAGGACCTACAGATGCTCAGAGAGAAAGCCACTGCAATCAGAAGCTGAAAGCAAGGGAGCAAAGGACCAGCTGATGCTGGCCATGCACCTTCCCATGTGAAAAGGAACCCCGGATGCCAACAATCTTTTTTCAGAGAAAGTATCTTCCTCTTGATGCCTTAATTTGGACATTTTCATGGTCTTAGAACTGTAAATTTGTAAACTAATAAATCTCCACTGTAAAAGCCAATCCATTTCTGGTATAATGCATTTTGGCAGCTTTAGCGAACTGAAACACTCCCCCACAGCCCTGAGCACTGTGCTTAAGAACCTTATACGATAATAGGATATAGCTATTTCAGCCCCTCTCAGCTTCAGGCTCATTTTAGTTTAGAAATTGGCTCCGATGACCTCTCTGTTCATTCTTGGAGTTCGTAGCTGCTTTATTGAGCTGATTTGGGGCCCTCCTATCTCAGAGGCTGCCCTGGCCTTTAAACTCTCCGTGGGAAGGGTCATATCCCTGGCTGGGGCTGGATCCTCCTCGCCAGCACCTCCAACACCAGCAGGAGCTGCTTCCTGACAAGCTGTCTGGAACTCTATCATGGAACTCAGACTGCTTAGGTTCAAATGCAGCCTCCCCTACTCCAGCTGTGTGTCTTCAGGCAATCTGCCTGACCTCTCTGAGCTTGTTTTCCTCCTGATGATCAAGTGAACTCATGCATGTAAAAGGTCAGTTGTGGGTACCTTTTTAGTTCTCACTACCTTACTTACCTTATTAGTTAGTATCTGTGAATAGGTAAGAGGAGGGAGCCTGGGAGAAGGGGGCTCAGGGAGGGGAGGGTGTCTCAGGAAGGAGGAGAGAGAATCAGGGAGTGGGAGGGCCTTTAGAGAGAATGTGGAACTCAGGAGTCTTGTCATGAAAGCAGGGCTCCAGGAAGGGATGGGGTTGGGGAGGGGTGGGGAAGGGGGAGGATGGTCAGAGAAGGGGTAGAGTTTCAGAATTTAGCCCTGCAGACTACAGTCCGAGGTGGGGAGGGACAGACTCGGGGAGCCCCTAGGTATGCACACAACCTCCCATCCCATTCCTGCACACTCCTGGCCCCTGTTCCCTGGCTGAGCCTTGCTGCCGTGCCTTTGCTGAATGACTTGGAGGCACTCAGACAAGCAGCTTCTGTGTCTCTTTAATATCCTCCAGGTCCAGCCAACCCCCACCCTCCTCCCCACCCTTCCACCCCACCTTTAGGAGTCGAGGCCTGGGCGCCCCCTCCCCCAGCCCAAGGACTAAGGCACCAGGTGGCTGCAGTAGGCTGACACAGAGACGCACAGATGGAGGACACACTGACTGCAGACAAGCAAGGCAGGCATGGGGGGCAGGGACGGGGTGGGGGGGGGGGCAGGCCGTGGCGGGGTTCCCACGGGCTCTGGGTCCGTCCTTGAGGCCGTGGGAGGCTCAGTCTGGAAAGAGGTCCAGTCGGGAAGAAGAGAGGAGCCACGTCGGGGTGGGCGCCTCACTTGCCCCCTTTGCGGGACAGACACCGCGGGAGGCAAGAGAAAGTCTGCTTGACGCGCGCCAGCAGCGGCAGCGGCCGGTGAACCTCGCGGGGCGTCCGCGGCACCAGGCGCTGCAGGGATCCCTCGGAGGCGCCCGGGGGCTGCGGGCCAGACGCGGCCGAGGTCGCAGAGCCCTGGCGGCAGCGTTTGCACAGCGGCAGCAGCGCGCGCAGCTCGTCCTCGTCGCGGAAAGGGCTCTCGCCGAAGCGCTCCTCCAGCTGCTGGCGGAGCTGCGGCGAGGGTGAGGGTGGGGGTGGGTGGGCTGTGCTTTGAGGCGGGGTCAATGCCCGGCCACGGGAAGGGTTAAGGCACCCAGCCCCCGCCGACCCAGCTCAGGCGGGCTAAGGAAATCTGGGCA
>PVIY010043974.1:0-20006 GCA_004026745.1 Myrmecophaga tridactyla
TTCAGCTCCAATTACCCAATATCTTACCCTATTTCTATCTCTTGATGGTCTCTGTTATGAACAAAATATTCCAAGTTTATTCACTAATGTCAGTTCATATCAGTGAGACCTATGCTGTACTTCTTGGATCTGTAATTTTATGTCTTGTATAAGAGATGGGAAATTTTCAGTGATTACTTCCTTCATTAGTCTTTCTGCTCCTTTTCCCTTTTCTTCTCCTTCTGGAACATCCACGACACATATATTCATGTGTTTCATGTTGTCATTCAATTCCCTGAGACCCTGCTCCTATTTTTCCATTCTTTTCCTTCTCTTTTCTTTTGTGTGTAGGATTTCAGATGTTCTGTTCTCTAGTTCCCTTATCTTTTCTTCTGCCTTTTCAAATCTACCATTGTAGGTTTCCATTGTTTTTTTCTTTATCTCTTCAATTGTGCTTTTCATTCCCATAAATTTTGTGATTTGTTTTTTCAAACTTTTGAATTCTCTTTTTGTTTGCCTAATGTCTTCTTTATATCCTCTCTCAATTCGTTGATTTGATTTTTGATGAGATTTTGCATGTCTGTTCAAACATCTTGATTAGTTGTTTCAACTCCTGCACCTCATTTGAAATGTTGGTCTGCTTTTTTGACTGGGGCATATCTTTGATTTTCCTAGTATGACTCATTATTTTTTGCTGGTATCTAGACATTTGATTTCCTCAATTAGGTTATTCTGGAGGTTGTTTTCACTCTTTTACCTAGGGCTTTCTTCTGGATGGCTTTGTTCTCTATCTGTTCTTTGGTATCCAGTTCAACTTATTCTAGACCTCTAGCATTGGTTCTGTTTGACTGCTCAGAATTTTTCAGCTCTTGTTTTTCTGTTTCTTGCCCAGCCTATATGGAAGCTTTTTTTAAGGAGGGTCTCCTCGGATATGATCAACCCCAGTCATATTTTCCCAGACCAGACAGGCCCACATCTTAGGAGAAGAGAGTAGCCAGTATCAAGTTTCCCTGCAGGTGAGACCCAGCAGGTTGTTGGACTTTCCTATGAAGCCTCTAGAGTCTGTGCTTTTCCTATACTGCCCAGCATGTGGTGCTTGTCAGCCCACAGCTTCCCACCAGAGTAAAGTGATGTGGTGACTTGAATTTTAGCAGCCTCTCCCTGCCAGTGTTGTGGGTGGGACAGAGGCTGAGGTAGATGGTGGGCTTAGGTTGCTTCTATTTTCCAGGCCCTGGGGCTGCATCCCCTGCAGGAGGGCTGCCACTTGAGCTGGGCCCTGTCCCCTTTTCTCGGGGAAGATACATCTTTAGGGAATTATTGTTCCCATCCACCTATTTACTTTGTCTCTCAGACATACCTTAATTCTGCCCTTGCCTGTGGCAATCTGGATAAACTGTTAAGAAGTTGAAAGAGAGAGAGAGAGAGAATTTTTAATTTCTATTACTGTGATCTTCAACTCTATATGGCTCCTTTCCATAATTTCCATCTCTTTATTGATATTCTCTTTATGTTCAGCTATCATTTTCCTGAGTTCCTTTAGTTGTTTGATTATGTTTTCCTTAAACTCTTTGATCATATTTAGGACCATTTTTAAAAAATGTTTTCTATTGTGAAATATAATGTATATACAAAAAAAGAAATAAATTTCCAAGTACATTTTAATAAGTAGTTATAGAACCAATTTCAAAGTTTGGTATGGGTTACAGTTCCACAATTTCAGTTTTTTCCATCTAGCTACTCCAAGACAGTGGGAGACAGAGAAATATCAATATAAGGATTCAGCTGTCATACTCATTTGTTAAATCCTATCTTTTCTGTTATAACTCCTGTTCTTCCTTTGATCCTTCTCCCTATTTTTAGGGGTATTTATGCTATACCCATTCTAACTTTCTCATGTTGAAAATGCGTGTCAACAATATAGGATAGAGGGATGGAACTATGGAACTAGTTGATGTTCTTAGAGAAGCTGGCCCCTTTGTGTTTCAGGACTTATCTGGCCTAGGAAACATCTGGAGGTTACAGGTTTCTGGAATGTAATCCTAATGCATGAAAATTTTTGTGGAATCTTAGATAGAGCTCTAGGTGTTCTTTATGGTTAACAGGAATGATGTTAATGGTGTCAATTAGCTAACTGTGTCAATTAGCACTATTTAGCTGATGCAGGCATAAGAGTAGCCTCCAGAATAGCTGTCAACTCTATTTGAACCCTCAGCCACTGATATTTTATTTTCTTATATGTCTTTGCTCTTTTTTGGTCAGGAAGGCATTGGTGATTCCATGGTGCCAGGGCTAGGATCATCTTTGGGAGTCATGATTTAGGACCGTTTTAAAAAAGTTTTTGTTTGATATGTACCAAGTGTGGTCCTCCTCATTGATAGTTTCCTTTTTTGTTCTTTTTTTTTTCCATGTTTTTTGTTTTGTTGTTGTTAGAGAAGTTGTCATTCTACAGAAAAATCATGCATAAAATACAGAGTTCACTGATAGTTTTCAATGCTTTAATTTTCTCTTTCTCTTGGACCATCATTTTCTATTTCTTTGTTTTGTGGCCTTTCACTGAAACCTGGATAATTTAACATTTTAATGTGTTATCACTGGGATTTAAACTGAGTCATCTGTTCTTTAGGCTTGTATCCAGCTAGTGTTATTATAGAATTTTCCTTGAATGCCAGGAGGTGATAAAAAAAAGGAGAAGAGAGAAGAAGAAAGAGAGGAGAGGAGGAGGAGGAGGAAGAGAAAGCAAGCAAGCGAAAAGAACACATCTTTCTCCTTTAGGGCTTATCCACACAATCAGTTTAGAGAATATCTCTAGCCAAAGCATAGAGGTCTCCCTGGTCCTGTCTTCTGTGCATTTGTCTTGTTTGAGCATGTGCCATTTGGTCTTAGGAATTCTCCACTTATGCACGGGAATGTCCAATCTTCCCTGGGAAACAGTTTCCTCATAGTGCCAGCCACTGTACAGTATGTCCTACAGTCACTAATCTTTTGCCCCAGGGAGCATGACTTCACTGCTCTCCACAGCATTCTATAGGAAAATTCTGTAAGCAGCCTTTTAAACATGGGGCTATAGTTCACCTACCCCTGACTGATTTGATGGTAATTTTCTTTCAATTTGTAAGAGCACTTTGCATAATAGAAAAATCAGGGTCTATCTAGTCCAGTCAAATGATGAATGTGACTATTCTTTTGTTGATACCAAACTCTTAATAACTCACACTTTACAGAAGGTTTTCATAATCAGCATAACTATACTTGATTTGCTTAAACTGATTCCTGGCAAAATGTAATACCTCAGGGTGCAAGGGTGGTTCAGTGGTAGAATGCTCACCTTCCATGCGGGAAACCTGGGTTGGATTCCCAGACCATGCATCCCGCCCCCCCCCCCAAAAAAAGAGTCTCTGTCCATATAAAATAAGTCAAGTACAGTTATATACTTATTACCATCAGAATTAAAATTCATAAAATAGAATATGACAGTATAATGGGTGCTAGTGTTACAATGATAAAAAGATTTTGACTTTTGACTTTGCTTCTCACTTGTTTCTGTGTGAACTATGAACTAAATAAACTGCTATTTAAGGCCTCCAAAATCAACCCCAGGCACCCTTTCCAGGGTTATCTCGCCAGTCTGATACTGAAGTCACACTGAGCTATTTGCCATTCCCCAACCAGGTCCACTCTAAGGAAAAAAGTTAAAAGATTTAGCTATGCAGATGTTCTTTGTAGTACTTTTAAATAAATGAAAAAATGTGAATTATTCTAAATTATTAATAACGAGGTATTTTAAAGTCAATTATTACATATCTATGCAATGGAATAATACATTAAAGTATTAAAATTATGATGTGGAGCATATTATTAAAGAAAGATTTGCATGGTATACTGTTATGTGGAAAAAAAATCTGGTTATAAGAGCATATATATATGCTCATATATATATGGCATGAGCTCTCTTTTATTAAAAAACACATTCATATATAGATATATAAAAGACCATGCCAAAAGATTAAGAGTGTTATCTTTGGAAAGTATAACGATGGTTGATTCTTCTGTTGTTGTTTCACTGTTTTCCCTATTTTCTAAACTCATCTTTTTAAGTGTGGCCATGCATTTATGCCTGTATTCTCAGTAAACAACTTAATATTTGGCATATAGCTTTTCTAAATAAATATATATTCAACTACATGAAAGAATGTCAATTGCACAAAAACAACAAAGTAAAACACAATTCGGTTGATTTGGGCCTTTCTAAAAGGCAAAGATATTTAATAATTGCCATGGAAAACATGGTGTTCTAGTTTGCTAGCTGCTGGAATGCAATATACCAGAAACGGAATGGCTTTTAAAAAGGGAAATTTAATGAGTTGCTAGTTTACAGTTCTAAGGCCGAGAAAATGTCCCAATTACAACAAGTCTATAGATATGTCCAATCAAAGGCATCCAGGGAAAGATACCTTGGTTCAAGAAGGCCGATGAAGTTCACAGTTTCTCTCTCAAATGAGAAGGCACATGGCAAACATAGTCAGGGCTTCTCTCTCATCTGGAAGGGCACGTGGCGAACACAGCGTCCATCTGCTACTTTCTCTCCTGGCTTCCTGTTTCATGAAGCTCCCCGGGAGGCGTTTTCCTTCTTCATCTCTAAAGGCTGCTGGCTCGTGGACTCTCTGCTTTGTGGTGGTGCAGCATTCCCTGCTCTCTCCGAATCTCTTCTATTCTCCAAAATGTTTCCTCTTTTATAGGACTCCAATTACCAATCAAGACCCACCCAAATGGGTGGAGACATGTCGTCACCTAATCCAGTTTAACAATCACTCTTGATTAAATCACATCTTCAGGGAGATGATCTGATTACAGTTTCAAACATACAGTATTGAATAGGGATTATTCTACCTTTATGAAATTTTGATTAATTTATTTTGATTAAAATATGACTTTTCTAGGGGGCATACTTCCTTTCAGACCAGCACGCATGGGATACAAATTACCATATAATTACCCTTAGAGCTCTAGGAAAGGGTATGAAGTCAGTTCAGAGCTGTAAGTATGAGGCTCTACACTGCCTCACCACTTCCTTAATGTTCACTGCAGGCCACTCACTACCATCACCACTGGACTTGTAACTAGCTCTCAAGAGGGCTGATAATTGAGATGTATTAAGTGCCCTCTTTCCACAGAGACTGTCAATGTAAAACGAAGGTGAGAGACAAGAGCCAGGTCCTAGAATGTGCTTAAATCTTCAGCCATTGACTGTTCTGCCTCCTCAAATATTACAATTTGAAAGCTTTCAGGCCTTGCTTTTTCTAAAGTTTAATCCACTGCTTTTTGCACATCTACAAAAAAAAAAAAACCAAAAACAGGGTGGCTGCCATGGCTCAGCAGGCAGAGCTCCAACCTGCCGTGCTGGAGGTCTGGAGTTCGATCCCTGGTGCCTCTTGCCCATATGCAAATTAAAAAAACAAAAACAAAAACAAACAGCATCTCCCCCTTAATGTTCAAAACAAGAGACGGTCACAAATAAGATTTGAACTGAGTGGCAATGCCTCATCCAAGCTAATGCACGGGAATGTCCAATCTTCCCTGGGAAACAGTTTCCTCATAGTGCCAGCCACTGTACAGTATGTCCTACAGTCACTAATCTTTTGCCCCAGGCGTCCTCCCCTCCAGCTTTCCATGGCGTCCCTTTCTATGATGGTCTGAAATCTTTATCATTAGAATCCTTCTTTCCAGTTAGAAGACCAAGATCACCCCCTAAAGCGACTGCTCAAACACGCATTCCCTCCCCAGCCTTTTCTCATTAGTACATCAGCTGGGATTTTGGAAGAGATTTGCTAGTTGGTTCCAAGGGCCAACACAGAGAGCCTCTGGTGGGTTAGGAGGGGCCTGGGGCTTTGCCGGCTTCCTGGGGCTTCCTGGGGCTTCCTGGGGCTTCCGGGCAGGGAAGGCTGAGCCAGTGGAAGGAGGGTCATAACACAGGCATCTTCCCATTCGTTCTTTGCTCCCACCCTCCTACTCAACTTTCAGTCCACGCGAGGCATTCAGTCCCTTTTGGGTGCTAGGAGCATGCAAACACCATGCCACTTTCTGAAGCTCAGAGCGAGAAAGTTACTGTCCAGGGCTCTCAGGCGGGAGAAGACAGGCTGGACCCGGGCTCTTTTCAATGTCCCTCACTGTCTTTTTGGTGTTCCCAACCCCCGCCCCTGCCCCAGCCCGCCCCTGTGTTTCACTGTCCCTATTTGCACTACACGTCCCCGGGGGTGCCTGAACCACCCAGCCCAACATGCCCGAAGCCTCACCATTGAAACCGATCACTGCCTCAAGCTCCAGCTCGGCCACCTCGGCCTCGGGAGAAGTTTGGCCGTCCATAACCCGGTTATCCATCACCGACTCACGGCCTTTGTCTCCCAGCGTGCGCAGAGTCTTCTGGTCGTTATGGTAACGGGCGCGCGCACGCGCACCAGATTCACGCCCCTCCTGTGGCGCTCAGATGCCCTTTTTTTGCAAGCGGAGGTTTCCTTTTTTCTCTTACTCTGGATATTTAGGAGGAATTAAATGCACAGAACTTATTCCTCCTTCTCCCATGTCACTTTCTTGCTAGCTGCATAGTCAAGCATCTACTGGGCCTCGACAGGCAGGTTGCTGTAAAATAATACATACTTAATACTTCTTTGGGCGCCTTGTCTGAAACAGGATAACATTTTAAGTAATATAGGAGGCGCTTCACCTTCCGGGGAAAACCATTACCTTCGGTTCAATTTCAGTTTTATTTTAATCGCGCCTACAGTTTGAGTCTCAGTCGGCGCGGATTCCTGCAACCTTCTGTTCCCCAGAAGAGCGCTTTCCTTTATCTCGTTTTTAGGCCTTAACTTTTCAAAATTCACTTAGCAAATTCCCGGCTCTGGGCGCAAAGGGCCGAACGGCGAGCTGTGAGCCTCGCGGGCCGCCGTAGTCAGCTGCCGCAAGCAGGAAGCGTTGGTAGAGCCGGCGGAGACTGCACCATGGCCCCGGACCCCTGGTGAGCCCCGGGTGAGGGCGGCCGCGCGCAGAGGGTTCTTAAGGGGACGCCAGGGTTCCGGGGAGCGGGCGACCGTTCTGCACTGGGGGTGGAACTCCTCCGGGTGAGGAGAGGGGCCGCAAGGACCCTTCCACTGTTGAGAGGGACTCAGTCGTAACTCGCCACCCTGGGTCCTCGCGGAGGTGGCCCGGGAAGGAGACCTGGTGAGTCCTCGAGGAGCTGAGGACTTAAGCTAAATCTGAATATTTTAAAGTCTGTTTGGGCTGCTTCTCGCCGCGGGGATTTCCCGCCTATCTAGATTTGCAGCTGACTGATGGAGGCTTCTCTGGACTCTTGCAAAAGTGAAGTAGAAGTAACCTTTTTGTCGAATGTCAGTGCCAGTGACAGACTTCCCCGTCTCCCTTTTGCTTCACAGGTGGAGGAAGCGAAGTTCAAAATCCGAGGTCCCCAGCCACCTAGTAACCAGTTGTAGCTAAAACCTAGATATTGTGTGCCCTTCAGAAAGTGTGTAGGAATTTGGGAGGGAAATAATGCACTTGATCATAAGGCATTTTTAGTAATATCATGAATTCTTTTCTTTCAGCAATAACTTCTGCATAAGGCAATAACTGATAAAGACCATTCCTTCACAATGAGTAACCATTAAATCCCAAGGACGGAATGATGAAAAACACAAACTCTGATCACAAGGAACTTTTTGCTGTAGCATATTGGATTTGAACTTTTTGGAGTATATGCCTTATGTTGGTCTTTTCAATATAGTTTATAATTCTTTAAGTTGCGGGCAGTCTGAATGTTAGAATGGATACCAAGATGAAAGTTAGAGCAGCCCAGGACCTAGATCATCTGGATCAATCTCTTTATTGATTTAATACTAATATTTTCCCACCTCATTTTAACAGCTGTATATTCCCCCGGTAGAAATTTAGAAGATACTGAAAGTTTGCAGAGAAGAAAATAGCGTCTTTAAGTCTACCATTTGGAAATAGCCACTGGTGATTTTTAAAATGAACTTATCACTTTAACGTGGATATTTTGTGTACATTTTACAAAATAGGAAGCATTTTTCCACGTCATTAAATATTTTCTGAAAACATGATTTTTATGATGTTTTAATAGTGCATCAAATGAGAAACCATAATTTAACTTTTCACCTCTTTGCTAGATTAGATAATTTCCCCCCCACTATTGAAAAAGCTGTGTGCCTTTGTAGCATCTATTTCCTTTGGCTCACTGGGAGGAGTGGAAGTATTGGTTCCAGAAGTATGAACATTGTTACAGCCCTTGACAGATGTTGGTAAATTGCCCTCCACCTCCTGGAAGCTAACCCCCTCAGTTTGCACATAAGGTTGGAAATAAAGCCCAGAAACAATAGAGGGGCCCAAAGTTATCCCATTCAGTTGAGTGGAAACTCCAGCTGGACTCCAAAATTTTTTAATTGTGAAAAAGCATAAAATTTTTCTGTGTTCTGTCAACTAGTTTGACTTAGTGGCTTTTTTATTTGGTTGCTGGGAGTGAGGGAATGGCTGATGGGCTGACATTAGCTACCCCTCCAAAGTGGGTTAGATATGTATTTTGAAGTGGATTGCAAGTTGCTGTTTAGGGGGTACAAAGGAGTACAGAAAGGAAATTTGAAAAGCCTATAAAAACAGATTTGACTATAGTTTTGCCTACATACTGTTGGAAATCACAGATCACTTAGGCTCCATTCCTCAAAAGTGTTCTAATGTTTAGAAATGAAAACTATTACTGTTTTGATGGCATAATAAAAGCCAGCGATAAGCTCACTGTTCAAGAGAAGTAGCAAGTGATTACTGTACTGTCTCTGAATTGATTCTTTGCTAAAGTTAGTTAGCTTTACCTCTAACTTGTTGATGATATACTACTTCTGGAAAATTTTCAGTAAATGCTCAATAGTTTAAATGTTGGATGGACTTTTTTTTTTGTAACTTGTTAGTACAAAGTAAACATTTCAAAGTAAAGGCATTAGTGAACACTGGATATCAGTAGCATGTTCTCTCTTTTTTGCCTACTTTTTTCTTTTCCTTTTAAAGTAATTTCAAATGTACAGGAAAGTTGCAAAAATAATACAAAAAGCAATACAGAAAACTCCTATTTACCTCCTATCCAAATACCCAGATTTAACAACTTCTAACATTTTGCCACATTTGTTATATCTCCCTCCCTCCCTTCTTCCTCACCCCCTTCTCTCCTTCCTTCTCTTTCCATCTGTCTTTCTATCTAACTATAATCATCATCTGTCCATTTTCTAAACATTTTAGGCTGTTGCATATATCATGTTCCTTGAACACTGAATACTTTCGTGTATATTTCCTAAGAACAAAGATACTCCCTTATAAAACCACATTTAGAACAGTTATCAAGATGAAGAAACTTAACATTGATATAAAGCATGCAGTCTTTTCAGTCTAATAATGTACTTTTGGGCGTCTTCTCTTCCATTATTAGACCTAGTCTAGAATCATGTATTGCATTTAATTGTTATTGTCTGCATCTCTCTTTTTAAAATTATGGTAATATATATACAGCATTATTTATCCTATCTCAACCACTCCCAAGCATATAATTCATTGGCATTAATTACATTCACAGTGCTCTGCTCCCATCACCACCATCCATTACCCAAACTTTCCTGTCACACCAAATATGAAACCCGGAATCCATTATGCATTAACTCCCCATTCTCCCTACCTGTTCCTGGTAACCTATACTCTTCTTTCTGTCTCTTTGAATTTGCATAGTATAGTTGTTTCATGTAAGTGGAATTGCGTAATATTTGTCTTTTTGCGTCTGGCTTATTTCATTGAACATGTCTTCAAGGTTCATCCGTGTTGTAGGGTGTTTGGGAACTTCATTCCTTTTTACAGCATTTTACCACATTTTGTTTATCCATTCATCTGCTGGTGGACCGTTGGATTGGGGACACAGAATAACTACCTTTTGACTATTGTAAATAATGTTGCTATGAACATTGGTATGTATATAAATATCTGTTTGAGTCCCAGGTTTCAGTTGTTTCGGGTATGTACCTAGAAGTGGGATTGCCACTCAATAGTAATTCTATGTGTAACTTTCTGAGGAACTGCCACACTATTTTCCACAGAACTCTGCCATTTTACTTTTCTACCAACAGTGTATGACAGTTCCTATTTCTCAGCATCCTTGTCAGTATTTGTTCTTTTTCTTTGTTTCTTCCTTTTTTTTTTAATAATAGTGATTCTTGTGGGTGTGAAATAGGTATTTATTGTGGTTTTGACCTGCATTTCTCTAAAGACTAATGTGTTGAGTATCTTTTCACGTTTATTGATTATTTGGATATCTTTGCAAAAATGGCTGTTCAAGTGCTTGGCCTATTTTTAAATTGCATTATTTGTCTTTTTGTTATCAAGTTGTAGTAGTTCTTAATATATTCTGGATATTAAACCCTTATCAGCTATATGCTTTTCAAATATTTTCTCTTATTCTTTAGCTTTTCTTTTCATTTTCTTCATAATGCCTTTTTTTTTTTTTAACTTGGGCAAGCACTGGGAATTGAACTTGGCAGCAGGCGAGAACTCTGCCTGCTGCCTTTTGATGCACAAAAGTTTTCCATTTTAATGGTCTAGTTTATTTTTCCTTTTATTGTTTGTGTTTTTTTGGTGTACAGTCTAAAAATCTACTACCTAATAAAGCTCTTGAAGATATTTCTCCATCTTCTTTTCTGAGAATTTTATTACTATTTTGAGTCAATTTTTGTATGTGGTATGAGGTAGGGGTCCACAGTCTTTGTTCTGCATCTGGCTATCCTAGCACCATTTGTTGAAGAGACTGTTCTTTCCCTTGAATGGACTTGATACCTTTTGTCAAAACCCAATCTCTGTTTTTTTGACTGGAGATTTGAAATAATTACTGATATGCAGGGCTTACCACTGCCATTTTGCTCCTTGGTTTTTGTAACTCTTATACTTTTTTTGTCCTTCTGTTCTTCCATTATTGCCTTCTTTTATATTTAGGTGATCTTTTATAAGGAACTTGTTAGAATCCCCTCTCATTTCTTTAAATGTATATTTTTCAGATATATTATTAGTGGTTACCATGGGTCTTATATTTAATATCCTAAATCCATAAGTCTCCTTTGATTTGATACCACTTTAACTTCAATAGCATACACAATCCATGTTCCTGTACCCCTCTGCCTCCATCTTTCTATAATCCTTGTCATCTTTATACATTGTGTGCCTAAAACCATAGGTTTATCATTACTTTATATGCACTTGGATTTTAGATCCTGTAAGAAGTTAAAAGTGGTGTTAAAAATAAAAAAAAATACAATAGTACTGGGATTTATATTTACCCATGTCATTACCTTTATTGGAAATCTTTATTTCTTCATGTGCCTCTGACCTACCGTCTCTACAGTCCTTTCTATACACCTTAGCATTTCTTCTAGGGTCAGTCTAGTGGAGATGAACTTCCTTAACTTTTCTTTATCTGGCAATGTCTTAATCTCTTCCTCGTTTTCAAAAGACAGATTTGCTGGATATAGAATTTTCGGTTGGCAGTTTTTTTTTGTTTGTTTTCAGCCCTTTAAATATGTCATTTCAGTTTCTTGCTTCCATGGTTTATGATGAGAAATTGGTCCTTAACCTATTGAAACACCCTTGTATGTGACATTTTGCTTCTCTTTTGCAACATTCAGGATTCTCTCTGTCTTTGGCACTCAAGAGTTTATTGAACTTCTTAAATGTATATATTCATGTCTTTCATTACATTTGGGAAGTTTTTCAACCATTATTTCTTCAAGTCTTTTTCTGCCCTTTCTTTCTTCTTCCTGGATCCCATAATACATATACTGCTATGCTAGATGGTGTCCCCCAGGTCTCTTAGGCTCTGTTCACTTTTCTTTGTTCTTTTATTCTTTCTTCTCCTCAGACTGAATAACTTCTATGGTCTTGCCTTCAAGTTCATTGATTCTTTCTTCTGCTAGCTTCATTCTGCTGTTGAACCCCTCTAGGAAACTTAATACAGTTACTATTAACTTCAGCTCCAGTATTTTTTTTTTTTTGGTTCCTATTTATGATTTCTGTCTCTTTATTGAAATTCTTTTGGTTCATCTATCATTTTCCTGATTTCCTTTAGTTCTTTTTACTAGTTTTCCTTTAGCTCTTTGCACATATTTAAGATAATCTGCTAAAACTTTTTGTCCAGTTTATCCAATGTCTGGTCTTCCTTGTTGATGACTTCTAATGCTTTATTTTGCTCCTTTTCATGGAGCATCATTTCCTGTTTATTTGTATGCCTTGTAATCTTTTGTTGCACACCAAACATTTTAATATTTTAATGCATTATCTCTGGAGTTTAGTTACTGAGGTATCTTTCCTTAAGCTTGTCTCTAGCTAGTGTTATGACAGAGATTTCCTTGAATGCCAGGAACTGACAACAACAACAAAAATAATCTTTTCTGAGTCTTTGCAGATTAACTGGTATTCTAATTTGCTAGCTGCCGGAATGCAACACACCAGAGATGGATTTATTTCATTAGTTCTTCAGAGGAAAGGCAGTTAACTTTCAACTGAGGTTCTTTCTTACATGGGGAGGCACAGGGTGGTCTCTGCCAGCCTTCTCTCCAGGCCTCTGGGTTCCAACAACTTTCCCTGGGGTAAGTTCTTTCTGTACCTCCAAAGGCCTGGGCTGAGCTGCGAGTGCTGAGATGAGGTATGCTGAGCTGCTTAGGCTGTGCTACGTTGTGCTCTCTCATTTAAGCACCGGCCAATTAAGTCAAACGTCATTCACTGCAGTAGGCACGCCTCCTAGTCGACTGCAGATGTAATCAGCAACAGATGAGGTTCACGTACCATTGGCTCATGTCCACAGCAACAGAACTAGCTGCCTTCACCTGGCCAAGTTGACAACTGAATCTAACTACCACAACTGGTATGAATGCGCTCCTTTAGTGCTTAAGCCATCCTGCCAATGGTATAAAGAACTGCCTTAGGTGAAACCGTAGTGATCTCTCTGTTCCTTACTGAGCATGAATCTTATCCTGGTCATGCCTGCATGGTCTTAAAAATTCCCATGTTTACATGGATTTGAGTGTTCCCTCTCCTCCAGGAAACAGTGTCTTCTCAGTCTCAGATGTTATACTGTCTATTCTAAAGCTGGCAATGCTTTCCCCAGGTAGCTGCAATTTGACCATTCTCCTTGTATTTTAGCTGATCTGTAAGCCACCTCTGAGAGCAGGGCAAATCTGATGCACCTGTGATGAATGTCCTGGTTCAAATTTTTTTATTTTTAAAGAGGGAATTTAATAGTTACAACTTTATAGTTCGAAGGCCATGAAAATGGTCCAGATTAAGACACCAACAAGAGGTTACCTTCACTCAAGAAAGGCCAATGCCATCTGGAACACCTCTATCAGTTGGGAAGGTACATGGCTGGCATCTGCTGGTCCTTGTTTCTGGTTCCATTGCTTCCAGCTTCTGATGCCAGTGGTTTCCTCTCTAAGCATCTGTGGGCCTTCACTTAGCTCCTCTGTGACACAACTCTGGGTTCTGGCTTGTTTAGCATCCCATGGGAAAGTACAGTGACATCTGCTGAGTCCTGACCGTGTCTAGGCATCTGCTCCCTCTATCAGCACTCCAGGCATCCCCAAATATCCACTTCTTTCAGCTCTGAAGCAACTGTTCTCCAAGTGTCTGCATCTGAAGTTTTTTCAAAATGTTTCCCCTTTTAAAGGACTCCAGTAAACCAATAAAGACCCACACTTGAATGGGTGGAGTCACATCTCCATCTACCCAAAAGGCCACACCCACAATCAGGCAGGCCACATCTCCACGAAGATAATCAAATCAAAAGGGTTTCCCCCTACAATACTGGTTCAATCTTTCTAGCTGCCACTAGACAAATTGGCACAGCAATACATGTACCTTAATATGGTCACAAAGGTTACTCTGCTCCCTTTGAAACTAGGATCAGAAACCTGTGCTGAGAGCACGTGAGTCAGGGAGGGGTGGGGGAACGGCCAGCAAAGGCAACATGAGGTTCTCCTACCACTGAAGTTGCATTTCTCTTTATTAAGTGCTTAGCCAGTTACTGCAACTCTTTAATGCCTATCACCCTGCAGTAAAATGTAAGTTCCTTAAAAACTTGGAATTTGTCCATTTTGTTCACTGCTGTGTTCTCCAGGGTTTCCATAAATATTTGCTGAATGCTTTATGAATGAGTGAACACAAATGCCATCTCCTTATGGTTGAGAGCATAGGGCCAGACAGCCGGGGTTTGAACCTAGCAGTACCACTTGGGCCGGTCATGTCACCTCTTTGTGCCTCATTTTCTCACTTGTGAGACAGACTTGGCGATGGCGCTCACCTCACAGCCTTCTTCTGTGGATTGAGCTGTTACGGACCAGGTATTTGGAATAGCACACGGCACTGTGTAACTCCTTCTGGTAGTTAGAGCCATTTGTCAACTTGGCCAGGTGAAGGTACCTAGTTTTGTTGCTGCGGATATAAGCCAATGGTACGTGAACCTCATCTGTTGCTGATTACATCTACAGTCAGCTAGGAGGCGTGCCTGCTGCAGTGAATAACGTTTGACTTAATTGGCTGGTGCTTAAATGAGAGCGCACAACGCAGCACAGCCTAAGCAGCTTGGCATTCCTCATCTCAGCACTTGCAGCTCAGCCCAGGCCTTTGGAGATGCAGAAAGGAATCATCCCAGGGAAAGTTGTTGGAACCCAGAGGCCTGGAGAGAAGGCCAGCAGAGACCATCCTGTGCCTTCCCACGTAAGAAAGAGCCTCGGTTGAAAGTTAGCTGCCTTTCCTCTGAAGAACTAACAAAAATAAATCCCCTTTTATTAAAAGCCAATCCGTCTCTGGTGTGTTGCATTCCAGCAGCTTGCAGACCAGAACACTCACACAGTTCATTACCATTACTGTTAGGATTCCTGTCCTCTTTTCCTGAACTTCTGTTATCTTCTTCAGAAGTTTGAATTTGTGACTAGAGTTAGAAATGCAAATTAGATAATGCAGAGACTTCTTCTAAAGAGACTTAACCATTTCTTTCCCTTTGTGGCTTTGCTGCAGGTTCTCCACATACGATTCTACCTGCCACATTGCTCAAGAGATTGCTGAGAAAATCCAACAACGAAATCAGTATGAAAGAAACGGTGAAAACACAATCAAGGTAATACCCTGGAGAGAATTAGAATTTAAAATGGTGTCTTTGAGCTTTAAGTTCGAAAACCCTACTAGTCTGAGGCTGTCTGCATATTTGTGTGTGTGTAAATGCACGTATAATGGCCCTGGGCTTACCCTTGTGGAATTGACATCACAACCTACCGGGTAGTCGTTATTTACTCCCTTACACTTGATGAAGCGTGACATTTATTTAATTTCTTCTGAGTTACCTTAAAATTTTCTTATGGTTTTATAGTCTTCTTCAGGAGTTGGTAAATTTTTCCCCAGATAATAAATCTTTTAGACTTTGTGGGCCAAAAGGCAGTGTCCCCAGTTCCTCAAGCATCTCATCTTGCTAGAAGGATAATAGTCTCTTTTGCAATTTTATTGAGATGTATTCATATACCATAGAATCATCCAAAATGTACAGTCAGTGGTTCACAGTTTTATATAGTTGTGTATTCATCACTACGGTCAATTTTGAATATCTTCATTACTCAAAAAAAAAAAAAAAAAAAAGAGTAAAAATAAAAAAGAACATCCAGAACATATCATATCCCTTATCCCCCCTATTATTTATTTCTTTTTTGTCTTTATTTTCTTACTCATCTGTCCATACACTGGATAAAGGGAGTATCAGTCACAGGTTTTCACAATCACATGGTCACACCATAAAAGCTATATAGTTCTAACATCATTTTCAAGAATCAAGGCTAGATAATAGTCTTTTTTTGCATTTTGAAAATGTAAAAACTATTCTTAGATCATGGGCTGTACAAAAACAATGGCAAGATTTGGTTGGGAGATATATTTTTTTAAAGAAAATTCTAAGTTTGTACAGATGCCTCCTATTCAATTCTGACACCACAGGTTTCTTTCTGATTTTTTCCTTCCATTTTTGTATTTTCCTTCTCTCGTGGTGAGAACCCTCATTTCCAAAAGCATCAGTATAATTTTACTCATTTGATCTGTCTTACAGTTTGCAGAAAATAGTTTCACAATTACTGTATAGTACCACTGCAAACATTAAGTGAAGTTCAAGATTTCTCCTTTTTTCTTTTTTGCACTGAGAACATACCCTACTAAGAATTGCCCTGTTCAGAGTTATTAGAGTTGATTCTTTTTGTCTGTGTATTATGCTATCCTTTTTTCTGTTTGTGTTCCTTTTTAGGGTTTTCTTTTCCCCTCAACTTTTAAAATTTATTATTTTCCGAATTTGTAAATTATTTACACTGTTCAAAAGTCTAAATTATATATAAAGTTACTCTCAAAGTCTTGTTCTCATCCCTCTCTTTTCCACTCCTTCTTCAATTAGGCCCTAGAGGTAACTATTTTCATTGATTACTGGTTATTCTTCCTTTGCAGTTTTTCTGAGAAATAGGTATGTATGTACGTAAAGTATGTATGTATCTACCTATGTGTGTCTCTTTTACACAAAAGATGGCTGGCATACTGTATATACTCTACTGTCTTGCTCTTTTCACTTACTCATACATCCTGGAAATCGCTCCATGTTAGTTCATAGAGCTCTTTGTACTTCTTTATGGTTCCATAGTGCCCTTTTGTGTGGATGTTATTCAACCATTCTTCTAAGGATAGCTATTTAGATTATTTCCAATCTTTTGCTGCAGTGAATAATGCTGCAATAAATAAACTTGTTTTTTTTTCATATTTGTGGAAGTGTATTTTAAGGGTCTAGAACTCACATTTTAAGATCACAGGGTAAAGGTGTATGTAATTTTGTTGCCTGTTGTCAAAGTCCCCTCCATCGGGGACTTTGTTCTTCCCAGCCTGGCCAACAGAGGGCGCTGTTATCTTTTGATTTTTTGCCAATCTGATAAGTGAGAAACGATATTTCAGTGTCCTTTTAAATTTGCATCAGATTATGAGTCAGGTAGAGCATGTTTACACATGTTTACGAGCTATTTTTATATTTTTCTATGAACTTTCTTCTTCCTGTCTTTTGTCTATTTTTCTATTGCATTTTTTTGGTTTTTTAGTCTTGACCTTTAAAAGTGCCTTATATATTATGGGATTAAGTCTTTATGCTATATTGACATTATTTTATCCCCTTTTATCATTTGTAGTTTGACCTTGCTGATGGAATTTTTTATCCCATTTGGAAGATTTTTTTAAAAAAAACAGGTTGACTGTATCAGTCTTTTATTTCTTCTTTTTATTTTTAGTCATAGCTAGATTTTTGCTATTTCTGGATTAAAAAGGGAAAATTTTAAACAACCTACATTTAGTTCTATGATCCATTTGACTAATGTTTTTTTAAACAGATTATTTCTAATTATAAATGATTTTTCAGTATGGCTAAATTGTTGCCCATGTTAGAGTAGATTCTTCTATGTGGAATTTCTATATGTAGTTGCATAAAATTTTTTGTTTTTTTGGGTGCATAAAATTTTAAACTTTGAACCTATATTTTGCAGAATTTCTTTTCTATACCAATTTTGATTAGCTTTTAAAAATCTTTGTCATTAGGTGAATATATCATGTCACAATAGTTTAATATGCATTTGTTGACTACTTATGCCACTGAGCATCTTTTCATACACTTATCATATATTTGTACTTCTTGACTTATGAATTGCCTGTGTATATCCTTAACCTAATCTTATTTCTTAATTTGAAAGTGCTTTTTATATATAGGTTAGCCAAATTAAGCCTCAGTCTGTCATATTTAGTACAGGTATTGTTCCTATTTTTGATTTTGCAAATGACATTTTTTGACATCTACTTGTTTTTTAAAATTTGATAGAACTTATCAGTGTTTTATTTGTGATTCTTTTCTTGTAGGTGTAGAAGTAGAGAAAGTTATGCTTAGAAAGGCCTTTTACACCCAGGGATTATATGAGTATTTTACCTATTTGCTTAAATTTTCTTTTAGCTTTTTTTCTGTATGTGTTTTTGTAACATGTAAATCTTTAAAACATATTTCAGTGTGTTGTAGGCATCTAATTTTATTTTATTATTTTCTATTTATTAAATTAATACCCCCTTCATGATAGGAATTGTCCATATTTCATTTATGAAAACTTTACACAACTGCACTGTTTCTATACCTTTGTTCTGTTCCTCTAATGAAGCTGTCAGTAACTGCCAACATCATATTCTTGTAGTTTTTTATAATGACAATATTTGATTGTGTAAGTCTCTCTTTATTACTCATCTTCATGGTATTACTCATCTTCATGGTTTTTATGTATTTTCCTTCATTTATCTTTATTTTAGAGTAATTTTGCAGGGCTTCAATAGAAAAATTTAGTGCTGTGCCTCAATTAGCACCTCTTCCCCAATAAAGAATTCCAGATGGGAACCTGAATAGACGTGCAGTATATTTATAGATTAAATTGGGAATATCTTAACATTTTCCTTTTACTCATTCCTTCAGCAGTATTTAATGTATTTTTTCCATGTGCCAAGAACTGCACTAGATATTTTTCACATTTCATTGGCATTGTTAATAAAGTTTAAATATATTAATTTAAAAAGTTCTTCTTAGCTATTACGCAAATTTAGAAATACCCTTGATTTTTTTCATTTAAAAATCGATCAAGGTGCTGAATTTTAAAGTTTTTTTATAATCTTTCAGTTAATTCTCTTCAGTTTCCCGAGTAGACTATTATCAATCTCTAAATAATGTTAGTTTCATCTCCTTTTGTCCAGTCCTTACATATTTCTTTAACTTGTCTTATTGCATTCATTAGAACTTCTAGAGCATTGTTAAATAATGATATAATTAAGGCAGTAGTGTTCCATTCTTAGTTTTCTTTGTTTTTGTTTTGTTGTTTTTACTTAAGAATGGATTTTGAATTAATTTTCCTCATATTAATCGTAAGTTTTTAAATCATTAACAGTGTTAGCCTTATTATTATTTTTTAAAACATCACACTGTTCTTAGTTACTAGAATAAATTCTACTCAGTTATGGCATATTGTCCTTTTAAATGTAATTCTGATTTTGCTTTGCTAATATTTAAAAAAAGACTTTCACATTTAGAATCCTTAAGTGAGATTGGTGTGTGGCTTCCTTTTTTCCTGTTAGCACTTGTTATCAGGGTTACGTGAGCTTAAAAATGAATTAGTAGGTTACCAGGGGATGGGGTGGGGATAAGGAATGAGGAGTCCTCGTTGTACAGAGATTTTGGGGGGGTTAATTGCAAAGTTTAGTAATGAGCCATAACTAGAGCCATCATTTTTTTAAAAATTATTTATTTATTTATTTATGAAACATAACCACATATAAACACATTCTTACCATATGATCATTCTATTCTTGTTATATAATCAATAACTCACATATCATCACATAGCTGTATATACATCATCATGATCATTTCTTAGAACATTTGCATCAAGTCAGAAAAAGAAATAAAAAGAAAACAGAAAAAAATTCATACATACCATACCCTTTACCCCTCCCTTTCATTGATCACTAGCATTTCAATCTACTAAATTTATTTTAACATTTGTTCCCCCTAATATTTATTTATTTTTAATCCATGTGTTTTACTTATCTGTCAATAAGGTAGATAAAAGAAGCATCAGACACAAGGTTTTCACAATCACACAGTCACACTGCAAAAGCTATATCATTATACATTCATCTTCAAGAAACATGGCTTGTGGAACACAGCTCTACCTTTTCAGGCAGTTCCCTCCAGCCTCACTGTTACACCTTAACTAAAAAGGTGATATCTATTTAATTTGCAAGAATCACCTCTAGGATGACCTCTTGACTCTGTTTGGAATCTCTCAGCCATTGACACTTTATTTTGTCTCATTTCTCTCTTCCCCCTTTCGGTCGAGAAGATTTTCTCAATCCCTTGATGC
>PVIY010043975.1:0-19997 GCA_004026745.1 Myrmecophaga tridactyla
TGATAATATTAAGAATTACTGATTGTATATGTAGAATGGAATGATATATTAATGTTCTTTTGTTAAGTTTTTTAATTAATAAAAAAGTTAAAAAAAAAAAAAAAAGAAAACGTAATGGATGGCAATTTCACAGAACTGCTGCCAAAAATAATTTTCATTGAAATGCATGATGAAGCCCAAGCAAATAAGCAGAACTAAATCCACAGCTAAGCCTGTCATAGTAAAACTGAAATGCCAAGAACAATGAGAAAACTTTAATAGATACCTGAGTGTTTTTTTATGCCAGTTGTTACCCTAAGTAAATTTCAAATATTAACATGTCTATAAGTTGGGGATAGTAGTTTAAAAACAGATGAAAATAAGATAAGAGAGGAAAGTTAAAACGTCCCAAGTTCTAGACTGCAAGATAAGATAGGTAGAAACATGATCAGAATTCTTAAAAACAAATATATATCTTAAAAAGTATAGGAATCATTTAAAAAGCCAATTTTATACTCAGCCAAACTATCAAACAAGAGGAAAGGTTAAAAACAAAACAAAACATTTTTTTTCACAATGAAAATCTCAAAAAAACATATCTCCCAGCATAAACTGGCTCCTTAAAATATATATATACAAATATATAAGAAATAAATATGGACGTGAGTATTCATGGGTATTGAATCATATCCCTCATAAGATGCATGTTCAGGTCTCAACCCCCTGTCTTGTGCGAATGAACCCATTTATAACTAGGACTTTTGAAGATGTTATTAGTTAAGGTGTACCCAAAACAAATGTCCAAGATGGCTGAAGTCCTTGCAAACAAAGGAAACTGGACATAGAGAAGCCATGGGAAAAGCAAGAAGCTGGAAGTCAACAAAACCCAGATGAGGAAGGAGAAGATGCCGCCACCTGCACTGCCATGTGACAGAAAGCCCAAGGACCCAAGGACTGCCCACAGCCAGCCCCAGGATACCAGTCTTCAGGAAGAAAGTATCACCTTCTAATGCCTGGACTTTGGACCTCTTCTAGCCTCAAAACACTGACCCAATACATTTCTGTTATTAAGTCAACCTAATCTATATTACTTTTTTAGTAGCTAGGAAATTATGACAGTGGATTAGTATACATACATATATTTCCTAGCTCCGTCCTGACTGAAAGCCTAGGAGCAATGACAGCCTAGTAGCAATATGTATACCCAATATCCAGACTCTCCAAAAGGAACCAGTGCTCCTTGAAAAAAACAGTTGAGTCTAGAAGTAGGGAAGGGAAAACACAAAATTAGTTTGAAGCACCTTGTAGTGGCAAACCAAAAAAAATTAAAATAAACCAGAAGGGGTATGTCAAACAGATATATAAGCCAATATGAAAGAGTGCCCAATGGCTAAAATTAGAGCAACCTGAGCAACAAAATAAATGAGGATAGTATTGGGCTATAACCCAAAAAATAAAATGAGTTCCGAGTGATATAAACAATTGATTTGGATTTAAACAATTGAATAAATAAAGGGAGAAGGGATGAATTTCCCTCACAGAAGAATTCTCATAAATGTAGAAACAATGCAAGAAATAGAAATTCACCATCAGAACATGTTCTGGTTTGAAAGGATTATGTACCCATGAAAAGTCATGTTTTAATCCTGATCCAATCTTGTGGGAGCAACATTTCTTTTAATCCCTATCCAGTACTGTAGGTGGGAAACTTGATTAGATTATTTCTACTGAGATGTGAAACACCCAATTGTGAGTATTAACCTTTGATTAGAGGGAGATACGACTCCACCCTATTCCAGATGGGTCTTGATTAGTTTACTGAAATCCTTTAAAACAGGAAACATTTTAGAAAGAGCAACAGAACCATGAGAACTACAAGAGCCCATGCAGCCAGAGATCTCTGGAAACGAAGAAGAAATCACCCTTAGTGGAGCTTCTCAAAGTCAGAAGCCTGGAGAGAAACCTAGCAGACATTGCCATGTTCACCTTTCCAGCTGAGAAACCCTGGATGTAGTGGCCTTCTTGGACCAAGGTATCTTTCCACGGATGCCTTAGATTGGACATTTCTAATAGCTTTGCTTTAATTTGGACATTTTCACAGCCTTAGAACCGTAAACTTGTAACTTATTAAATTCCCGTTTTTAAAAGCCATTCCAATTCTGGCATATCGCATTCTGGCAGCTGGCAAACTAGAACAGAATACTACTACACTGCTGCAGGCAGATCTACTGATAAATGCTTATATCAGTGAGCAAATTTTAAGGAAAAATAGGATTTTTGAACAGCTTCAAGATATATTTCCCAAAATATTCATTAATTACAGTGGTGGTGTATAATTATATGTCCACAAATTCTTTGATACTCCTCCCTCCAGGAAGAGGAGCCTAATTCTCCTTTCCTTGAATTTGGGCTGGTCTTAGTCACTCATTTCTAACAAGTAGAATAGAGGAAGGGAAAAACAGTAGCTTTGCAGTGGAGAAACCTAGAAGACCCCACACCAACCAAGGGTTCAAAGTTAACACAACCAGTGATAAGTCCCATTGATATCAGGTACCCTTGATCTGATGCTATGATTGGGCCATTTACCTTTCTGGTATTCCCCTTCTAAATCCATAATCTGAGTCTAATCATGAGAAAACATCAGAAAAAAAACAAACTGAAGGATATTCTACAAAATACCTGGCTGCTACTCTTCAAAAGTATCAAGGTCATGAAAGACAAGTAAAGACCAAGAATGCTACAGACTATACAAGACCAATACAGTACTGTTTAGGAAAAAGCATGAAGTATCTTTACAGCTGCATAAATATATTTTGTAAGTGCTGTCTTCACACTGTATTGAGGGTATGGCTATAAACTCACAATTACCCTTTGCAGGCATTTTGCTAAGCCCACATCCAGTCACTTCCCTAATTGAGTTGTAACATTCCTGGGCTACAACACACATGCCAAACTGCCAGAAGCCCCAGGTATCAAACATCTCAGGACAGCCCCTTTGACCCAGAGTTTGTGGAATTATTCAAAATACCCAACCCACAAAACCCCACGAAGCCTAACTAACTACATCCCAGTTGCCATCCTACCATCCTGCCATCCTATATATTCAATATGTATATATAAAACAATGATCCTGAGTTCTAGATGGATTTCTAATATAACTCCAAAAAGTACAAAAAAAGAATGATACATTTGACTATGTCAAAATTAAATATTTCTGTCAACAAAAGACCCCACAAGCAAAATCAAAAAACAAGCCACTGACTGAATATATGCCCAACAAAGGTTGAATGCCTAAGAAATATAAATAATTTCTACATATAAGTTAGAAAAGGATAGAAGACACAATTTTTTAAATAGGCAAACAATGAGAACCAAAGAGGATACCAAATTGACAGTGCAAATTCAAAGATAATCAATCCCACTATTAACCAAGGAAATGCAAATTAATATAATGATGAACATTAAATTCAAAAGACTATATTTGCTATGAAAACACCCTATACTGAAGGTGAAATAGCTAGTTATTAATGTTTATGTGTCTTGTACAGAGAATATTAAACAGAAGTAAATATTCACTCAAGCATATAAACATACTTACTTACTAAAACCAAAGTTGACAGACTGATCGCTGATAATTTCAAACTGTATAGGACGATCACCCATGCAATATTTTCTTAGTAATTCCAGGCAGGTATGTAACGTTTTTCTTGATGGCTTATTTTCATGAAAAAGATCACCACCTAATAAAATAAAATCCACCTAATCAACAGGAAATGGTGTTATAATTAGTATGGTTTATAGGTAAAATTTTTTTTAATCTTTAGATGAACCTCACAAAAGACCAAGTTATTCATGTTAATATAAAATTTTATACTTTATTTATTCAATCAAAGGGCATTCCAATCTCATGGTTAATTTGACTTCAACTTGGGTTCTTGAGCCACTCTCAGAAAAGCTATCTACAAATTACTACACCAGGTCCCTCATTCACGCTACCCAAGGAGATCATATTTCTTTTTTACTATTCAAATCAAACAAACTTAGCACTTTAATAGAACCTATGAAAGAGATAACCAATTCAATCCAATTATTCATTCAGTTCATTCACCAAACATTTATAGAATACCCACAGGCTCTGGTAGCTACGGAAATAGCAATAAACAAAAGAGACGATGTCCCTGCCCTCATTAAATATGACAACATGTGATGTTCTGTATTGGACCCCAGGATAAAATGATGAATAAAATATGATCCCTTTCCTAAGTATGTTCAAAGTTTATTAGAAGAGAAAAAGTATTACGCATCTAAATATGTCAGACTCTGACAGGTATTAAAATGGATGCAAACAAATCAGGTCCAGAGATGACAGCGCAATTAATTTTAAGTAAGGGGAGGTGATAAGTCGGATGAGGGAATCTGCGAAGGCTGCAATAGCATGAACACATTCGAATTACACTATTAAGACTAGGTAAGATTCTTGAGGAAGAGCATTCTAGGAACATTAATGAAGGAGAGAAAAATCACACACATTCCCACTTTCAAAAAGTGTACAAATCTACCTAAAGAAATTTAAGTTCTTAATTATCCTTGAATTTAAAAATGTGAATTTAAGATAGACCTTCAAAAATGAACAGGATTTTAGTCAGGAAAGAAAACAACCATAATCAAAGGCATGGAAGAAACAAAACAAAAACAACAAAAGAAATTAAAAATATTTTAAAATCCTGGCTGGAGGGTGGACAGACAGAAAGAGATCAAAGGAAGGGAGGGAGGGAGAGAGGGAGGAAAGAAAAATGTGGCAAAATGTTAAAAGTTGGTGAACCTAGGTGTCTTGGCAGGAATATGTTAGAGTACTCTGTAAGGGTTTTGTATTAATTTTGCAACTGTTCTGTAAGTTTGACATTATTGTTTTTTAAGTTTATTACAAAAAGAAAAGAAAGAAAAAACTGAGTTGTGATTCCAGGAACACTCAGAAGGACACACTGGCTTCTGTGGCACTCCCGCCCAAGGCACAGAACCTAAGTCTAATAATAAGGAAAAACTGGACCCAAAAGCCATGCCAAATATTCTACAAAATATCTAGCCTGCACTCTTCAAAAATATCAGGGACATGCAAAGACAAAAACAGACAGATTCAAGGAGAATAAAGAGGCATGACAATTAAATGCAATATGTAATCCAGGATTGGATCCTGGACACTACTGCTTTGCCCCAATTGCTATAATAGACATTACTGGGACAACTGGCAACATCTTAAAATTATATGATAGTACTTAATCAATATTAACTTCCTAGTTTTGATAACTGTACTGTGGTTATATGTGTAATTTACTCTCAAATGGTTCAGAAAAAAATATATAGGTAAAGACAGAAGATAAAACAAATGTGGTAAAATGTTATAGAGAATTCTTTGTACCATTTGTACCATTCTTGCAAATTTTCTGCAAGTCTGAAATTATTTCAAAATAAAAAGTTAAAAAAAAAGACTCCAAGGAACTAGGGAATGGAAATAAGGTTCGTTAGGCCATATAATAGAAGACTTCAAAACTGAGGAAGAGACAAGAGTTATGGGGAGGTTTGGACTTTCTGTTTCGTAAGGGTGTGTTTCATCTGCTATCTTTCTCTTTGGAGCAATGAAAACTGTCTAAAAATGAGAGTGCTGATGATTGACAACTAAGTGAGGATAATGTGAGACATGGATTGTTGACTCTGGACATCATACATGATGCCCAATGGATACAGGTGGTTGAAGGATACATTAACTGAGAATTAGAACGGCAAACTGTGGTGTATACATATGATGGAATATTGTGCAGTTACAGAAAGGAACGAAGTCAGGAGCCATGCCATCAGATGAATGAACCTTAGGGACATGATGCGGTACAAAATAAGCCAGAAATAAATGAACAAATATTATATGGTCTTCTTTAGAAAATACCTATAAGAAAATTGGGGCCTAGTTTGTAAGCTCTTATAGCAGTTACAGTCTGGAGCTGTAAATATTATTTCTAGATTTTGAGATGCTGTGCTATGTATGCATCTCCCTAGAACTTTGGCTACCTATGTGACACCTAAGATTCAAAGTTGGAGTTCTGCAGCTCTGAAAGTCAGCATTGCTACAGAGAACAAATGTGAAGGAAATTGAAAAAGAGATCAGGCTTCAATTAGAGATAAGAATGAAACCAATCCAGTTGGGATTAAGGTGAATCAGAATACAGGGGTAAAGATGACATAGCCTGTATTCTAGAACTTCACCTACTGTATGAGACCAAAGGAAGAAAGGTTTTTTGGTCCAAAACCTAAATTTTCTGTAGCACATAATCTAACTCAACTGTCTAGATAGCTCATTTAAACAACCCAAACATATGTAGCCCAGAACAGGAACAAGGGCTTGTAATTCTATATAGCTTAAAGTAATACCTGGACACATTCCAGAGTACATTGGGCAGTTAGTTATAAAATATTGGTAAAGTCCCTTGAGGGATGGGAGAAAAAATATGAACTATTAAGCTTTACCACCAGGGAAACCCCTGATACTGTCTTAAATATTAGGGACTCCCAAGTCAAGAGGCCAAGCCTCTGATCTTGAGGCTTAGTTTTGTGAAGCTTATTTCTATAGCAGAGAATCTAAGCCTACCTATAGTTATGTCTAAGAGTTACTTCCAGAAAACCTCTTCTGTTGCTCAGATGTGGTCTCTCTCTTTCTAGGCCTGATTCTGCAAGGAAAATCATTACTCTTATCCCTAGAGGGGACGTGATACTCAGAGCTAAAGTCTCTCTGGCAATGTGGGACATGACTCCCAGTGATGAACCTGGTCCTGGCACATGGGATTGACAACACTTTCCTGACCAAAAGGGGAAAAAGAAATGTTATAAAATAAGGTATCAGTGGCTAAGAGAGTTCAAATCGAGTTAAGAGGTTATACTGAAGACTCTTAGATAAGCTTTAGCTAGATATTGTAATTACCACACTCTGCCAAACCCCAACCAAAACCATTACTGTTAACTCTAAATAATACCTAGGGCTCTATCTGAGATTCTACAAAAGTTTCATGTACTAAGACCACTTTCCAGAAACCTACAACCAGATAAGTCCTGAAACCCAAAAGGGCCAGCCTCTCCAAGAACATCAACTAGTTCCATTCCCCTATCCTATATTACCAACACCTCTTTATAACATGAAAAAGTTAGAAATACCCCTAAAGATTGGGAGAAGGATCAAAGGAGAAGGACTACTTCTTTCAGTCTCCAGTTGTCTTGGAACAGCTAGAAGGAAAAACCTAAAATTGTGGAACCCATACCAAATTCTGAAATCTGTTCTATAACTACTTGTTGCAATGTGCTTTGAAATTTATTGCCTTTTTGTGCGTGCTATATTTCGTAATAAAAAATATTTTTAAAAAAAAACAAAGAATTAAGATTTTTTTCAACTATAAGAAATACCAGATACAAATTAAAGGGAAGAGCATCTGGGAGTCCAAGTATATGTGTGGGGTGGGGTGGGGAGGATAGATAATATTAAGGGAAACAGGAGTTAGCAAAAAGAAAGCAGAGAACAAACAAGAGGGAAGGGGTTAAAAGTCAGATTCAATCCAGAGGAACAAATGTTTAGGGCCTAAGAGTTAAAAAAGAAAGATCAGGACAGCATTCTCTGGCAACAAGGAGATGTCCTTTAACAGCAGATTTTTCTGCCCTCAGGAAAAGAGGAATCCATTTTAAGAGAAGACAATACTAACCATTCTCTCATTCGATTAATAGATTTATGACAGTACTTACTACTTGCTAGATCTTTTCAAGGCACTAGGGATATAGCATGAATAAGCAGAAAAAGTCCTTCCCTCTCTCATGGAGTTTACAGAGAAAGACATTATAAAGTAGTTCAGATGGTGATAATGACTATTTAAAAAACAAACAAAAATACACAGAGTGATTGGAGGTATCAGAGAAGACTTCTCCAAAAGGGCAAAACTGGAACTGAGAATGGAAAAGTCAACCACGCCAAGTCCAAGCGTTCCAAACAGAGGGCAAAAAACCCAGAGTAGAACTGTCAGGTCTCAGAAAATAAAACTTGACATGCAAAATCAACTCTGTGGCATGGGGGCCGCTTCAGTTTCTCTCCCTCAACAGATACTCTGACAGGACCTGATGTGCCAGCAAGACAGAGGAGCATGGACAGGCTAACGCCCCACCCGTGAGAGGCCAAACCAGATAACCACGAGCATGAAGTCATGATCTTTACCAGCCTGATGATCACATCACCCCCCACCCCTCTTGGCACGTTTTCCTTAAAGCTGTCAGAAAGAGAACGGGAGCCATTTATCTTTCGCTGGCATGTTTAGTTGGCTCCTGCCAGCGTGCTCTCCCCTTGTGCTCACTGTTGCTTTCTCTCTCAATAAACCTGTTAAGCTTTGACTTGCTGTCTCATGTGGAATCCTTAATGACTCCCTGCCTAAGAGAACATGCCAGCGAGGATGAAGCACAGGAAACAAGGGAGAGAGTTGTAAAAGAAGCTCCCAGCAGGAGCCAGATTTAAAAAATTTTTAAGATTTTTTAAGGTCTTAAAAAAGATTTTAAGCAGCAGAGTAACATGAGCTAATTTATGATTTAAAAAGTTCACTGTGGCTGCTATGCTGAATACATGTAGGGAAAAATAATGCAAGTAATAAGAACATTGGGAAGATGCAGTCCAAGTAAAATACAATCAAGGTTTTGAGCTAAGTTTGTAAGTGTGAAGACAGAGTAGTGGAGAGGTTTCAGACATATGTTCTAGAAATAGAATCAATAAGGTTTGCGCATAAGTTGAATATCTGAGGTGGGAGGAACACAGGAGATGCAGTGGGGGGAATGAAATGAGACAATCTGAAGTGATTTCAAAGTTTTGCTTAGAGCAATTAAGATGCCTGTTTGACAGCCGGGGGGATACAAAAACTGAGAACTCAGAGGAAAAGTCAAGGCTGCAGATACTGATTTGCAAGTCATCGGAATCTGTGCTTATTTTCCAGCTCTCTCCTGGGCTCTAGATAGACATTCAAACAGCTCAGCTCACTTTAATGTTTCCCCGAATTTCTACTAGAGTCTCCTACCAATAGGCCTAAATCAGAATTCATTAATAAATTCTTCCCAGATACAGAAGCATCTCTTCCTATTTACCTATTTCTATTATTGATACCACTACGCACCCAGACTTCATATACCTCAATCATGGTCATACGCTTTTGTCTCATCTCCATCCTCTACAACTAAACAAAGTATGCACATCCTTTGCAACATCTCTTGCATTCATTTCCCTTTTCCAACCTCAATGCCACTATTTTAAAAAGCCTCAAACTGTCCTGAAATCATGCTAGACCCTGCAGGCAGACTACTGAATTGGGTACAAACTCCTCAATCTGACATCTGAAGATGGAGCTCAAACCTGTTTCTGCATGCTTTTTAACACATGGCCTACTCATGAACCAGAATGACTTGCCGTTCTCTTATACCATACTGTCTTATCACTGTGCCCTTACTCCAGCTCTACCTGGAAGGTATACTATCAATGTTCTTCACTCATCAAAAGCCTACCCATCTGGGCGGCTGCCATGGCTCAGCAGGCAGAGCTCTGACCTGCCGTGCTGGAGGTCTGGAGTTCGATCCCTGGTGCCTCCTGCCCATATGCAAATTAAAAAAAAAAAAAAAAGCCTACCCATCCTTCAAAGCCCAAGTTAAATGCCACCTACTTCATTAAACTCATCTTGCCATCCTCATCTAACTGTGATCTCTCCCTCCCAGGAAATGCTGTTTATGGTCTTCTTAAGGCTCTTACCATGTTTGCATGAGAGGTTTCTAGACACTTGTCTTAGCTTATGGACTGGCTTACCATACATTCTTTGAGAGAAGAAACAATGATAGTCATCATCTAGACCTCAAATAGAAGCTACCCTAGGATTCTGCACACAGTAAACACAAAAATTTACATTTGCAAATTTTCACAGGCTTTCTAGGAAAGTAGCTCCCACGTGAATTAAGCACACAATAGCTTCTTTGGGCTCTTAGTATAATATGATATTTAAATGACAATGTGAGCACATGAGCCTATAAAATAAACCTCTAACTTTAGAAGGGAGTAGAGCCTGTTGACTAAGGTAATATAGTAGAAACAACAAAAATGCAAACCAAACTCACTTCATTTTCCTGGGCAAGTTTTAAAATTTCATCAAATGTTACAAATGTATCATTTCCTCTGACTGCATCTTTCTCCATAAATCCAAGATGAATGTCTGTTGCAACTAAGATTTTAAAGGTATTTTCATCATCACTGTATTAAAAAAAAACAGAATGTTCAAATACAATTTATGAAAAGGATGCGCAAGCAAATTGAGACATAAATTTGTAAGCTATACAGTGGCAGTTATGGAGTAAAATAATTTTCCTCACCTTATATTTGGTTTAAAACTTTATAATAGTCAACCCACTTTTAATATTACATAATTTTCCTAACATTAATCCAATACAGAACAAATGTACATATATCTTAAAAAGATTCTGTAATTGTTTCAAACATGTACAACCTCATTAGAGCCAAGATTTATATACTTGTATGCAACCTGGATCTGAAAAGGTTATGTGTTTTCCTATTTGTTTCACAAGAAAACCCAAGAGTACTTGAGCCCTATTTCTATCTGATTCTGCACTCTTCCAACAAACTCAGAGTTAACTGGTTAATTTCAAAAGCCCTTCCTCTAACTTTATATGTGGATTTACACTAATAATGCTAGTAACTTATATTCAGGCCCCTGAAAATACTTGTTTGTCTTTAATCTCTATACAAAGTTAGTTTTTCATTAAAAGATTTGGTCAAATTGCAAAACAGAATTGTCTGCAATTCAATTTAAATTTAGCAGTATTCAAAAATACTTTTATGTGAAGCAGCAAAGTAATAGTTAACTTTAACTTTTAATTATTTAAAATATTTTCACATCTATGACCTCAGCTCAATTTACACACGTAAGATGCAGGTACTATTATGTCTACTTGCAAAATGAGAAGATTAAGCACAGAAAAATTGATTTACTGCACAACTAGTGGTGGAAACAGGACTAAAACACAGATTAAAACTCAGAATATTTTCAGTGCTACAGCTCTTTTAGAATCTGTCCAGCAGGTTTTCTAGCATTAGCTGGAAAACCCTCAAAAAAAAACTCAGAATATTTTCACTGAACCATAATGAATTTTAGAAGTTTGCCTTATATATCCAAAATTAAGATCTTTCTAGAGAAGAATTCTCTTGAAACTTCAAAAATGATATGCACAGTTCTGACTGCTATATACACATAAAGGTCAGAGTACTTTTCAGATCACCCAACCACCCCATGCTTCCACTGCAATTCACAAAGTATTTTCATATGAATTCTCTCATTTAAACTTCAAAATTACCGAGAAAGGCATTAATAGTCCAATTATATTAATGAAGAAACTGAAGTAAGGTTCTGAGAATTATTAATTTGCTCTTCCTAGGATTAGCCAAGGACTCGAAACCAGGGCAGAAGACTCCTAGACTAAAGCTTTTTCCATTGAACTTTTTCTAGGAAATAAGTCCTTTTATTTCCATTTTATGCAAATTTATTTCCAGTTTATTTAGTACTTGGGCAATTTATTCCTCTAAAAGTCTACTAAAACAGAATTGCATTAACTAATAAGCAGACTTCATGACAGTTCATGATTTATAGCTTCAATATTTTAAAAGGAAACCTAAAAGCATAAACTTATATACTATAACACATAACAAATTACTACAGGGCCCCAATCAATAACTGCATATTATCTTAGTTAATAAACATATAATATGAATTTTTTAACATTTCAAGTATTCTGTTTAATGACTAACAATCCTGCTCATAGACAAGTTCTTTATTTACTAATTTATCAAAGAAGTTCTCTCTTATGGTGGTGATAGTTGATGGGCTTTAGAAATCCAAAGCCACAGTCTAGAAGACAGAGTGCTTACAGTGCATCTGCAGGACTCATTTTTATGTTCAGTCCAGCTCCTCTGGGGCCAGGTTCCCTCTCCAAGCACCTGCAGGTCCTGTGATGAAATATGCGAGAAAACTCATTTGATTGCAAATTCTCCAAGCAAATTCTAAAATCAAAATTATAAAACAGGCATTTTTTAAACGCCATACGTATTTAATCAGTATGATTTAGGTTGCACAGGATAAAGATTTTCTGAACAAGCAGACTGGCAATTTTGAAAGTTTCATTTTCATCTAAACACCTATTATAGTTTTATGTTTTAATACACTAAGAACAGAAAAATAACATCTCTCCAGTGTAATCCTAGTTTCACTATCACAAACTCATCTAGTCTTTTTTTCCATGTCCTTATGGGAAACAAATATTAAATGTTTGTTAAATGAGTACAAAAAGGATCACATACTCGTGGTTCTGATTTAAATCACTAACAATTCACGTGCGTAAATTTGTCTTAAATTGAATGCATAGAGCTACTCTAGAGCATGAAGACAACACCGTACTTCCTGCTTAAATACAAGACCTTTGAAAGGAATGAGCGGAAATAGAAGGGCCCACGTTTAAGGCTAATATAAATAAACGGCAGGTCAAAAACGCGGTCCAAGGAGATCACCCGCCGGCTCCAGCGGGGCAACTGAAAATGCCACCATATGGAGAAAGAGTGGCTGCCACCTTGAAACAAGCTCTCCCATACCCTGTGTCCCCAATTCCTTCCAGATTCCAGGTTTCAGCTTGCCCCCACCACGGGACTCAGCTCTCTGAAGCCAGGATTACAGTTCTGCAGGACCCCTCCCCAGCAAACCCAGTCGGGTTCCCCTATAGCCAGACCAAACCACTCCGAGCTTCCGCCCGGGAACCTGCAGAGAAGGAGGCACATACGATTCCTAAGTTACCCCACACCTGCCTTCCCAAAGCCCCAGCACCAGAGTAACAGGCTGTATTTTACCGAGTGGGATTCGTGAGGAGAAAAGCAAGCAGCACAGCCACCGTTTGCCTCTGAGAACCCGCTTGGCCACACACCTGAATTAGGCGGGAGAGAAGCGCAGTTCTTTTTCTCGCGATACCTCATTGATAACGTAAGACGGACCAAGCTCTCTTCAGCTCTCATTGGCTGTCGAGTGCAGTGAGGAGGCGGGCAAAGTAGCTGCGAGGGCCCGCCCCCACGTAAGAGCCAATCGTAAGCAGCTAGGGGACAAACCCCGGAAGCGAGATCGCTGCGGCTATTTCCCCTCGCTCAGGTGGGTCGCTCTTCCCTGTCCCTGCCCACGGTTTCTGATCCCTCCGCGCCATCTACACACTCCTGGACCCAAAGGGGCGGGTCACCTGTCACCCCGACTGAGCCTAGCAAGTTGAACCGTGTCTTTGTCCAAAGTATGCATGGAGTGGCCTCTCCTCCGCCCTTAGCTGTTTTGAAGGCCGCAGGTGCAACTCCCGGGCCTGTGAAGTGACCGCTCCCTCCTTACTCACTCCGGTCTCCACTCGCCAGAGGTAGAGCATTCGGGCCCTCTAGTGTACAGGTCTTTATTTCCTCCTTTTCCTTGCTGTAGATTCTGAATCCCTGGGTTCAGCACATCTTATTGCTTTGGGCTGAGAGGACTGAAAAATGGTGCAGTAAAAAAATAATATGGAACCGTTGAATTAGAAGATCTGGCTTTCCAGTTTTACTGAAGGGCCCTTAATCTAGGGCAAGTTGTTTTAACCTCACTGAACTATGGTGCCTTTATCTGGGAAATGGGTTTGCCCCCACCTACTGCAGGGTTGTCTGTGAAGAGCTGGCATAATTTAGATCGCTCTCAATTTGGAAGTGTGTTCTTGAACTTAAGAAACATAACCTATCTGATCCTGGCGGAATATCATCAAGTAAGAATCTTGATAGATATTTTAAACACTGAATCAGGGAGATGTACCTAGATTTGACCTTTTAATTTAAATCTTCAAGAAAATTTTACATATAATTTGTTGTATCTGAAGCAATAAATTCAGAACTTATAAAAAGTTTTTATACAAAAAGGAGAGATGTATGGGGGAGATTTTTATCTGTGCAATCCTTACAGGTGATATAATTAACAAGCTAACTTTACATTATTTATTCATGTCTGTTAAGTGTTTGATACATTGATGTATGATCACTTTTGCACTCTAAGGTTCAGGAAATAGTTTGAGACTGAAGGAAAGAATGGGAATTCCAAAAGAACTTATAAAATATAAAGCAGTTCTGATTCTCTGTATACTCTGAAAAGCTGATCAGGCCTTGAAAATCCTTTAGTACAATCCTTACATTTTACAAATGAGAAGCCCAGAGAAGTTACTACTCATCAGTGATAGATTTAAACTTGATTTTAGTGCTTTTGCTACTGATAATGAAATCTAATACATATCAGGATTGTGAACTATTTTAAACTTGTGAAATAAAGAAAGAAATGACTCAGGAACCTCTCAGAATCCATTCCAGGCAAGTGATAGGCTTTAATTAAAATTCAATTATACAAATATTCCTTAACACCTATTATATACAAGCAGGACATAAATATAGTTAAATATAGTCCCTTTCTTTAAGCTGTACTCTTTTAAGGGCCTAAAACAAGAAAAAAATAGGATGAAATAAAGAAGACAGTAAGTAGCACACACAGAATAGAATGCAGAGAGAGAGAGATCTAAGTGGGAGGATGAAAAAAATAAGTACCTTGATATAATCTAGGAATGCCTAGAGTGTATAATGGTAGTAACTAAATGTACAAATTTAAAAAAATGTTTTTGCATGAGGAAGAACAAAGGAATGTCACTACTGCAGGGTGCTGAAAATAAATGGTAATTAATATTTTAAAATTTTACCTTGTGTGAGACGAAAGCAAAAAATGTTTATTTGGTACAAAATTTATATTTTGACTAGTGCATTTCCTCATATAACTTATTTAGACAGCTTATTTGAACACCATAAGTACATGGAACCTTGAGTAGGACATGAGATTTTGTTGGTTTGTCCAGAGTGAAGCCCCAGTAAATCCCAGAGTGATCTGAACAGTGAATAAAAAAGTATTTGCAAAGTCCTCTTCAGGGAATGGTGAGAAAGGGGGAAAATTCAGCTTCCCCAAGTTGAATTCTTAATATTTTCACAAGCAGTGCAGACAACCAAAGCTATAGGCTGAGCCCCCAATCTTGGGGTTTGTTCATATGAAACTTAACCCCACAAGGGATATGTCAAGCCTACTTAAAATTAGGCCTAAGAGTCACCCCCAAGAGAACCTCTTTTGTTGCTCAGATGTGGCCTCTCTCTCTCCAGCCAACAACAACAAGCAAACTCACCACCCTCCCCCTGTCTATGTGGGACATGACTCCCAGGGGTGTGGACCTTCCTGGCAATGTGGAACAGAAATCCTGGAATGAGTTGGGAGTCAGCATCAAGGGATTGAGAAAACCCCTAGAATGAGCTGAGACTCAGCATCAAGGGATTGAGAAAACCTTCTCGACCAAAAGGGGGGAGAGTGAGATGAGACAAAGTGTCAATGGCTGAGAGATTCCAGAGTCAAGAGGTTATCCTGGAGGTTATTCTTACGCATTAAGTAGGTATCACCTTGTTAGTCAAGATGCAGTGGAGAGGCTGGAGGGAACTGCCTGAAAATATAGAGCTGTATTCCAGTAGCCATGTTTCTTGAAGATGATTATATAATGATATAGCTTTCACAATGTGACTGACTGTGTGATTGTGGAAACCTTGTGTGTGATGCTCCTTTTATCTACCTTATCAACAGACGAGTAAAGCATATAGAATAAAGATGAATAAAAGGGGGAACAAATGTTAAAATAAATTTAGATTGTAATGCTGGTGATCGGTAAGGGGGAGGGGTTGGGAGTATGGTATGTATGAATTTTTTTCTGTTTTCTTTTATTTCTTTTTCTGAATAGATGCAAATGTTCCAAGAAATGATCATGATGATGCATATGCAACTATGTGATGATACTGTGAATTACTGATTATATATGTAGAACAGAATGATCAAAAGTTAAGAATGTTTGCGTTTGTTTGGTGTTTTTCGGTATTTAAAAAAAAAATTTTTTAATTAATTAAAAAAAAAATAAGTACCTTGAAAGACTGGTAAGATTTCAACAAATATAGTTGGGAGGTTGAAGAAATAGGCTTAGTGAAGGTATTTTTAAAATATTTCCTATTCTCATTTTGTTTAATTGGTTAAGTTTTGTTTACTATGCTGTGTAGCTCATTAATCTGATAGTTTTATAAATTAATATGGCAGCCCAGCCAGATAGACATCACTTCCTTCAGGAAGTTTTCTGTTATCCCTTATGACTGGATTAATTATGACCTTTCCCCTCCCCCCATACACTTATAGGAAACAGTCCTATCATAACATTTACCACACTGTCTACCAGTCATCCCTGATACACAGTAAGCTTAAGGACAAGACCTAGATCTTGTTTATTATTGAATCCCTGTGCCAAGAAATTGGCATATACCAGGTATTTTATCGCCATTTGTTGAGTGAAGGAATGACAGCCAAAATTCAATTCAAAACAAGAAAAAGACAATTAAACTAAAATTTTCTGTCAACAAATAAGACTACTTTTTAATGCAGTGACTTTTCCCACACCAGATGTTATTAAATAGCATTGAGATCATTATTATGGATGTTGTAATAAAGGTATCTGCATTAATAAGAGATTGGAACAGGTGCCCTTTAGAGGCAATTCCATCTCTAGGAATCCCTGATTCTTTGATGTAGTTGTTAGGTACTAGAAGTTTTTTTTCTACTCATATCATCTATATATCTGGTTTATAAAAATCTTGGCCATGCCTGTTTTTATTGTATTAGTTATATTTTGAAAACTTCAAGCATTCATTACTCTTACTATAATACAATAATACCTAAACCAATTGATTCAAAATATTGAAATTATAACCATTGACTTAGTAGAAGGAAGAAGATAAGGTGAGGAATGTTAGATCATTAAAGGTCAAAGATAACTGAAATCTGTCACTTCCAAAATTTAGTGAAAATAAATAGTAGTCATGAGGAAAACACTGAAAAGTTTAGACAGTTTATTTGCATATGTTATTTATGCTCTTGAGAAAGCCTCAGTTGCTGTTTTGCTAACCATTTTTGTGTTTGTGTTTTCAGATCCTGTTGAATAAAATAAGACAGGCATAATTCATCTCTAAATAGATTATTTTTACCCTGGCATTTGAAATGCTTTCTATTTAGAATAGCAGTAAAAATGGAAAAAGAGAAAGTATATGATGATAAGGAACCAGACCCACAGAAATTCCTGGACTTCTCTGAACACTTTAACCAACTTGAATTGTTGGAAACACATGGACACCTTATTCCCACTGGTACCCAAAGTCTCTGGGTAGGTAATTCTGATGAAGATGAAGAACAAGATGAAGAAACAGAAGAGTGGTATCAGTTACAAGAAAAGAAAATGGAAAAAGATCCAAGCAAATTGCTTCTTTGGGCTGCTGAAAGAAATCGGGTAAAAAAAAAAAAAAAAAGCTAAAGGGGTACCATAATAGAATGGCAAAGCATTGGCTTTGAAGCTAGAAGGCATGCGTTACACCTCTGTTTGGTCTGTAACTTTGGGCAAATCCTACCATCTCTGAGCCTTTTATTTTCTTATCTGTAGAAATAGACATCATAGTACCTATCTCTTTGTACAGAGTTATAAGGATTAAGTGAGACAGTGTACAAGGTAAACTACAGGTACCATATTAGGTATTACTTAGGGATTTAAATATAATCCCTATAAAGATATCGAGTAATCATCTGTATTTTTAAGTCATTTATATTACAGCATTAGAGTCATCCTAGAAACAAGTATTTAAGAAAGTGAGGATGAGAATTAACATTTATTGAATACTGACTATACCAAGTACCTTAAACATTATTTAATTTAATCATCCTATAGCCCTACTACAAGATAGAAATTATTCCCTTTTATAGACTAAGAAATTGAGATTCAGGAATATTAATTTGCCCTGGGCCATCAAAATAAAATTAACATCAAAAGTTTATTCTTCATACTTGGTCATTTTTATATCAGTTTAGTAAGTTCTCTCATATCTATGTTAATTAATAGCTAAAGTACTTGCTTTTTTTTTTTTAACATGGGCAGGCACCAGGAATCGAACCCAGGTCCTCGGGCACAGTAGGCAAGTGTTCTTACCTGCTGAGCCACCATGGCCTGCCCAGTACTTGCATTTTTAGATAACTTTTTTGTTTGTTTGTTTGTTTGGGTACATGGTCTGGGAATCAAACCTGGGTTTCCTGCATAGAAGGCAAGCATTCTACCACTGAACCCGTGCACCCTTTTAGATAACTTTTTTAATGCAAGAAGATCCTGAATTCCACAGTGGATCATTGACTAAACTGAAAATCACTGCCTGAAAGTATGTCTCTAAGGTTCTAGTTAGAAGAAATCGAACTTTTAATCCCTAAATTTCCTTATTACCTTTTCTTCCGAGAAAAGTTTTATTTTTTTAAGTTTTATATACTTTGTATGTTGGTGTTGATAAAAACTTTTAATGCAATTTAGGATCTCACAGCTTTACTGAGCAATTCATGAATCAGGTAGCATCCCATCTAGAAAGTAGTAGGGAGTTCCATCAAAGATGTGGAAAGGGAGAGCATATAAAAGGGCAAAATGGAAGCAAATGAGGAAATGTTCTGATTGGCTGATGTTAAGTTTCCAGTTTATACAGGGGTGTCTTATAAAGTGGGGAGCAAATACAATATTGGGCAATATTCTTCATACTTGTCCATTTTTATTAGGCTATCCCAACTAGACCAAGACCAACTAAGCACTTGCAACTTTGCTGGGACTTCTCTGCTTTCTTATTAAGTCCCGTTCTTGAGCAGTTTTTACATTTAAAAAAAAAGTCCCTACCATGTCTCAGAAGGGGGGCTGCTAGCAAAGCAGGTGGCCTTTTCTTTTTTTAATTTAAGTGTGATGGCCTAATAGAGAAAGATCAATTATTATGTTTTCTTCACAGATAAAATATAAAATAAAACAAGTACATCCTATATTATTCATCTAGAACTAATGCTTTTATGTAATAAACCTTAATTAGACGGAAAATAAGTTTAGATTTTCAAAGTCATACTTAAAAGCAACAGAGTATTTTTAACACTAACTTGTTCATTCTTTTTTTTAAATTTTTTATTAATTAAAAAAAATTACAAGAAACACAAACATTCCCAACACATACACTCAGCAATTCACAATATCATCACATAGTTGCATATTCATCATCATGATCATTTCCCAGAACATTAGCATCAATTCAGAAAAAGAAACAAAAAGACAACAGAAAAATATAACAAACAGAAAAAAAAAAATTTTACAGGCCATAACCCCTTACTGATCCCTTTCATTGATCACTAGCATTTCAAACTAAATCTATTTTAACATTTGTTCCCCCTATTATTTATTTTTATTCCATATGTTCCTCTCATCTGTTGACAAGGTAGATAAAAGGAGCATCAGACACAAGGTTTTCACAGTCACACAGTCACATTGTGAAAGCTATATCATTATACAATCATCATCAAGAAACATGGCTACTGGAACACAGCTCTGCATTTTCAAGCAGTTCCCTCCAGCCTCTCCATTACATCTTGGATAACAAGATGATACCTACTTAATGCATAAGAATAACCTCCAAGATAACCTCTCCACTCTGTTTGGAGTCTCTCAGCTATTGACACTTTGTCTCATTTCACTCTCCCCCCTTTTGGTTGAGAAGGTTTTCTCAATCCCTTGATGCTGAGTCTCAGCTCATTCTAGAGTTTTTCTCAATCCCTTGATGCTGAATCTCAGCTCATTCTGGGATTTCTGTCCCACGCTGCCAGGAAGATCCACACCCCTGGGAGTCATGTCTCACGTAGACAGGGGGAGGGGGGTGAGTCTGCTTGCTGTGTTGGCTGGAGAGAGAGGCCACATCTGAGCAACAAAAGAGGTTCTCTTGGGGGTGACTCTTAGGCTTAATTTTAAGTAGG
>PVIY010043976.1:0-19988 GCA_004026745.1 Myrmecophaga tridactyla
GCCACTCCAATACACCATAAACTAAAAAGGGATATCTATATAATGTGTAAGAATAACCTCCAGGATAACATCTTGACTCTGTTTGAAATCTCTCAGCTACTGAAATTTTATTTTGTCTCATTTCTCTCTTCCCCGTTTTGGTTAGGAAGGCTCTCTCAATCCTATGATGCCAGGTCCTGGCTCATCCCGGGAGTTCTGTCCCACATTGTCAGGGAGGTTTACACCCTGGGAGTCATGTTCACCTGCCAAGCTGGCTTAGAGAGAGAGGAAACATCTGAGCAAAACAAAGAGCTTCTCTTATTCTCTGCCCAAATCACTCTGTGATGCATTGGGGCACCACACTAATCCATACAAACCAACAAAATCTCCCACCCTATTCAAGATTCCATGTAATCATGGTGTTTGGATAAAATGTCCATACAAGTAAAGTAGATAATGCGCTACCCAAAATATAAATTTTGCACCCTATAAACATCTTTTCCTACAGAGAAGTTGAAGTTTTAAAATATGGACCATATCATCCTTTACCCTGTATTCTGCTCTACCTTAGTCCTATCCAGATCAGCTTCACTTATATCTCTACTCAAAGTCTCATCACATTTTCAACTTTTTAAAAAGTTCCTATATGGGGTAATGCTGACTTTCATAGCTTCAGAGCTTTAACTCTGAGTCTCGGGTGTCACGCAAATACCCAAAGTTCCAGGGAACAACCAGGTTATACACAATGAGCTCAGTATCTCAGAATTTAGAAATAATAGTTATAACTCCAGAATAGATGTGACTGCTCTAAGAGCTTACAATCTTGGACACTTTACAATAGGCCCCAACGTGATAACCCATGCTATGCTGTTGACTTCAATTCTCTGACTTTCTATATTATAGTTAGTCCATATGAGCAAGGTATGATAATATTTGTCTTTTTGTTTCTGACACTTCATTCAACTAACTGCCCTCAAGGTTCATTCACCTAGTTGCATGTCTTACAACTTCATCCCTTCTTGCAGCTGCTCAGTACTCCATCTTATGTATACACCACAGTTCCCCTTTCCATTCCTCAGTGATTGTATCCTTAGGCCACCTCCTTCTACTGTAAATCACGAACACTGCCGCCATAAACACCAGTGTGAAAATGTCCATTCGTGTCCCTGCTTTCAGTTTCTCCAGGTATATACCTAGCAACAGGGTTGCAGGATCATTTGGCCAACCCAACTCTAGCCTCCTTCAGAGGGGCTGTACCACTCTGCTTCTCTACCAAGAGTAAATAGGTACATCTCCCTCTCCACATTTTCTCCAGCACTTGTTTCTCTTTGTTCATATTTAAACAGTTTTATTTGTACATCACACAATCCAAACTAAGAAAAAATCAATGGTTCCTGGTATGACCACATAGCCATGCCTTTGTCACCACAATCGATATGAAGACATTTCCTGTTTTCTGCAAAAGATCACATATCACTCCCCCATATCCACCGCTTGTTGACATTTAGTTTTGGCATAATGCCTTCGTGGATTCAGTGGAAGCATATTACAATGTTACTGTTGACTATAGACCTTAATTTACATTGATTGCATTTTTTCCTCTATAACATTCCATTTTCAACACCTTGCAACATTAACATGCATTTATTCTTCCTCATGCAAAAACATTCTTGTATTTGTACAGTTAATCACCATCACTGTCCACTTTAGTCATTCCTAAGTTATATCGTCGCAGTCTTTACCCTCTTTCCTTCTGTTGTCATACGTGCCCCCAGCTCATCTGCCTCAACCATACTCACATTCAGCTTCATTCAATGTACTTATATTATTGTGCTACCATCAGAGAGATTATGCTATCCATTTCTGTATCTTTATAATCAGTCCTGTTGTGCATTCTGCACTCCTTCAGCACTAAATGCCCAATCTCTACTCTCTATCTCCTGATAACCTGTATCCTTAACCTTGACTCTCCAAGTTCACTCATTAATGTCAGTTAATATTAGTGAGATCATACAGTATTTGTCCTTTTGTTTCAGGCTAATTTCACTCAGCATAATATCCTCAAGGTTCACCCACGTTGTTACATGCTTCATGATTTTATTCTGTCTTACGGGTACATAATATCCTATTATATGTATATACCACAACTTGTTTAGCTACTCGTCCGTTGATGGACATTTGGGCTGTTTCCATCTCTTGGCAATTGTGAATAATTCTGCTATAAACATTGGTGTGTAAATGTCCACTTGTGTCCTTACCTTCATTTCTTCTGAATATATATCTAGCAATGGGATTGTTGGCTCATACAGCAATTCTATACTTGGCTTCCTGAGGAACCACCACGCTGCCTTCCACAGCGGTTGCAACATTTTACATTCCCATCAACAGTGGATAAGTGTGTCTCTTTCTCCACGTTCTCTCCAGCACATCATATTCTGTTCTTTTGATAATGGCCATTCTAGTGGGTGTGAGATGGTATCTCATTGTGGTTTGATTTGCATTTCCCTAATAGCCAGGGAAGTTGAGCATCTTTTCAAATGCCTTTTAGCCATTTGTATTTCCTCTTCTAAAAAGTGTCTGTTCATGTCTTCTGCCCATTTTTTGATTGGGTTGTTTGTTATTGAGTTGTAGAATCTCTTTATATATTCTGGATATTAAACCATTATCCGATATGTGGTTCCCAAATATTATCTCCCATTGCGTAGGCTGCCTTTTTACCTCGCTGACAGAGTTCTTTGATGCACAAAAGTGTTTAATTTTGAGGAGATTCCACTTATCTAATTTCTTTTTCAGTGCTCATGTTTTGGGTGTAAGGTCTAGGAAACCACCTCCTATCAAGACTTTTGATACTTCCTGTGCCTGTTTGAAGTTATTATGCTCCCCAGAAAAGCTATGTCCTTTAATTCTCATTCAGTAATCCTGGGTAGGATCTTTATGATTGTTTCCATGGAGTTGTGACCCACCCACTGGTGAGTGGTAATTTTTGATAGATGGTTTCCACAGAGATGTGTCTCTACCTATGCAAGGTGAGGTTGCTTACTGGAGTTCTTTAAGAGGGAACCATTTTGGAAAAAGATCTAGAGCCACCAGAGCCCTCACAGCCAGGGAATGTTGGAGATGAAGAAAGAAAATGCCCCCCGGGGAAGCTGCTAAAGAAGCCTGGAGATAAAGCTAGCAGATGTCGCCATGTGCCGTTCCAGCTGAGAGAGAAACCCTGAATATCATTAGTCTTTTTGAACCAAGATATCTTTCCCTGGATATGTTAATTTGGACATTTTCATGGCCTTAGAACTGTAAAACTGCAATTTAATAAACTCCCCTTTTAAAAACTGTTCTGTTTCTTGTATATCACATTCCAGCAGCTTTTACAAACCAGAACACTTCCCTACATTTTCTTCTAAAAGTTTTATGGTCTTAGCTCTAATGTTTAGGCCTTTGATTCATTTTTAGTTCATTTTTGTATAGGGTATGAAATATGCATCCTCTTTCATTCTTTTGCATATGGAGATCCAGTTCTCCAAACACCATTTCTCAAAGAGGCTGCTCTGTCCCAGTTGGGTTGGTTTGACAACCTTGTCAAAGATCCATTGTCCACAGGGAGAGGATCTATTTCTGAACACTCAATTCGATTCAATTGGTCAGTGTGGTAGTTAGATTCAGTTGTCAACTTGGCCAGGAGAAGGCACCTAGTTTTGTTGCTGCGGACATGAGCCAATGGTACGTGAACCTCATCTGTTGCTAATTACATCTGCAGTCGGCTAGGAGGCATGCCTGCTGCAATGAATGACATTTGAGTTAACTGGCTGGTGCTTAAATGAGAGAGCACAACGTAGCGCAGCCTAAGCAGCTTGGCATTCCTCATCTCAGCACTTGCAGCTCAGCCGAGGCCTTTGGAGGTGCAGAAAGGAATCACCCCGGGGAAAGATGTCGGAACCCAGAGGCCTAGAGAGAAGGCCAGCAGTGACCATCCTGTGCCTTCCCACATAAGAAAGAACCTCAGTGGAAAGTTAGCTGCCTTTCCTCTGAAGAACCAACAAAATAAATCCCCTTTTATTAAAAGCCAATCCGTCTCTGGTGTGTTGCATTCCGGCAGCTAGCAAACTAGAACAGTCAGTATACCTATATTTATGCCAGTACCATGCTGTTTTGACCACTGTAGCTTTGTAATATGCTTTCAAGTCAGGTAGTGCGAGAGCTCCCATTTCATTTTTCTTTCTCAAGATATTTTAGCTATTCGGGGCACTTTGCCTTTCCAAGCAAATTTGGTTATTATTTTTCTATTTCTGCAGAGAAAGTAATTGGAATTTTACCTGGCATTGCATTGAGTCTATAAATAAATTTGAGTAGAACTGACAACTTGACTATATTTAGTCTTTCAGTTCATGAACACAGTCTCTCTTTCCCTCTATTTATGTTTCCTTTGATTTCTTTTAGCAATCTCTTGTAGTTTTCTGTGTATAGATCTTTTGTGGCCTTGGTTAAATTTATTTGTAAATATTTTATTCTTTTGATTGCAATTGTAAATGGATTTCTTTCTTGGTTTCCTCTTCAGATTGCTCATTACTAGTGTATAGAAACACTACTGATTTTTTGGTGTTGATCCTGTACCATGCCACTATGCTTTACTCAGATTATTAGCTCTAGTAGCTTTGCTGGAGATTTTTTGGGATTTTCGACATATAGTATCATATCATTACAAAAGTGAGAGTTTTACTTCTTCCTTTCCAATTTGGATGCCTTTGCTTTCTTTTTCTTGTTTAATTGCTCTGGCTAGAACTTCCAGCACAATGTCGAATAACAACGGTGACAAGATAGGTGTCTTGTTCCTGATCTCCGAGGGAAAGTTTTCAATCTTTCCTTATTGGGTATGATGTTAGCTGTGGGTTTTTCATCCATTCCCTTTATCATTTTGAGGAAGTTCCTTCTGTTCATATCCTTTAAAGTGTTTTCATCAAGAAAGGATGTTGAATTTTGTCAAATTCCTCTTCTGCATTAATCAAGATAGTCAAGGGGTTTCTCCGCTTTGATTTATTGATCTGATGTTTACATTAATTTTACTTGTGTTGAACCAGCTTTGCATACCTGGAATAAATCCTATTTGGTCATGGTGTATAATTTTTTTAATGTGCTGCTGGATTCAGTTTGCAAGTATTTTGTTGAGAATTTTTGCATCTATATGCATTAAAGAGATTGGTGTCTAATTTTCTTTTTCCTGTAGGATCTTTGCTTGGCATTGATATTAGGGTGATGCTGGCTTCACAGAATGAGTTAGGTAGCTTTCCCTCCCCTTCAATTTTTTTTGAAGAGTTTAAGTAGGATTGGTATTAATTCTTTCTTGAATGTTGGGTAGAATTCATATATGAAGCCATCTGGTCCTGGACTTCTCCTTTTTGGGAGCTTCTTGATGATCGACTCAATCTCTTCTTGTGATTGGTTTGTTGAAGTCATCTATTTCTTCGCGAGTCACTTCTTCTCGAGATTGTTCATGCCTTCCTAGGAAGGCATATAGTTAGCATATAGTTGCTCATAGTATCCTCTCACTGTCTCCTTTATTTCTGTAAGGTCAGTGGTTATGTGCTCTCCTCGATTTCTGATTTTATTTATTTGCATCCTCTCTCGCTCTTTTTTTTTGTCAGCCTAGCTAAGGGTTCATCAATTTTATGGATTTTCTCAAAGAACCAACTTTTGGTTTTGTTAATTTTCTCTATTGTTTTCATATACTCATTTTCATTTATTTCTGCTCTGATCTTCATTTCACACCCCCCCCCTTTTTTTTGCTTTGGGGTTAGTTTGCTATTCTTTCTCTAATTCTACCAGGTGAACAGTTAATTCCTAGATATTTTTCTCTTTCTTCTTTTTTTAATATAGGCATTTAGGGCGATAAATTTCACTCTCAGCACCACCTTTGCTGCATCCCATAAGTTCTTTTTTTTTGCATGGGCAGGCATCAGGAATAGAACCCAGGTCTTCGGCATGGCAGGCGAGAATTCTGCCACTGAGCCACCATCGCACTGCCCATCCCATAAGATTTGATACTTTGTATTTTCATTTTCATTTGCCTCGAGATATTTACTGATTTCTCTTGTAATTTCTTCCCTGACCCACTGGTTGTTTAAGAGTATATTGTTTAGCTTCTATATATCTGTGAATTTTCTGGCCCTCTGCCTGATACTGATTTCCAATTTATTTCCATTATGATCTGAGAAAGTGTTTTGTACAATATCAATCTTTTAAAATTTATTGAGACTTACTTTGTGACCCAGCATATGGTCTTTCCTTGAGAATGATCCATGAGCACTTAAGAAAAATGTGTATCCTGCTGTTGTGAAGTGTAATGTTCTGTAAGTGTCTGTTAAGTCTAGTTCATTTATTGTTATTATTCAAAAATCTCCGTTTCCTTATTGATTCTCTGTCTAGATGTTCTATCCATTGATGAGAGTGGGGAATTGACATCTCCAACTATTACTGTAGAGGTGTCTATTTCTCCCTTCAGTGTTTTTAATGTTTGCCTCATGTATTTTGGAGCACTGTGGCTTGGTGCATAAATATTTATGATTGATATATATTCTTATTGAATTGTCCTTTTATTAATACATAATGCCCTTCTTTGTCTCTTTATTATTTTACATTTGAAGTCTAATTCATCAGATATTAGTGTAGCTACTACTGCTCTTTTCTGGTGGTTGTTTGCATGGAATATCTTTTTCCAACCTTTCACTTTCAATCTGTTTTTGTCCTTGGGTGTAAAATGAGTCTGTTCTAGATAGCATATAAATGGGTCCTGTTTATTAATTCATTCCGAAATCTATGTCTTTTGATTGGGGAGTTTCTAATACTAACATTTAATGTTATTAATGTAAAGGCAGTACTTTCTTCTACCATTTTGTTTGTGGATTTTATATATCATATCTATTTTTTTCTCTTCTTACCTTTACTGCAAGTCTTCATTTCCACACTCTTTTCCAGACATCTCTCTCCTGTCTTTTCCTAACTGCCTGTAGTGCTCCCTTTAGTACTTCATGTTGAGCTGGTCTGTTAGTCACAAATTCTCTCAGTGACTGTCTCAAAATATTTAAATTTCCCCCTTGTTTATGAAGGACAGTTTTGCAGGGTATAGAATTCTTGGTTGGCAGTTTTTCTCTTTCAGAAATCTTAAATATATCATTCCAACGGCTTCTTGCCTCCATTGGTTTCTGCTGAGAAATCCACACCATAGTCTTATTGAGCTTCCCTTGTATAATGGATTGCTTTTCTCTTGCTGCTATCAAAATTCTCTCTTTGTCTTGATATTTGACAATCTGATTAGTAAGTGTCTTGGATGAGGTCTATCTGGATCTATTCTGTTTGGGGTATGCTGCATTTCTTGGATCTGTAATTTTATGTCTTTCAATAGAGATAGGAAATTTTCAGTGATTATTTCCTCCATTAGTCTTTCTGTTCCTTTTCACTTCTCTTGTCTTTCTGAGGCATCCATAACAAGTATAGTTGTGTGCTTCATATTGTCATTCAATTCCCTGAGACTGTGCTCATATTTTCCATCCTTTCCCCTCTTGCTTCTTTTGTGTGTAGGATTTCATATGTCCTGTTCTTTTGTCCACTGATCTTTTTATCTGTCTCTTCAAATCTACTATTGTAGATCTCTACTGTTTTTTCATCTCTTCTATTGTGCCTTTCATTCCCATAAGTTCTGTGATTTGTTTTTTCAAACGTTCGAGTTCTTCTTTATGTTCACCCAGTGTCTCCTTTAGATCCTTCATCTCTTTTGCTGTATCTCCCCTCAACTTGTTGATTTGATTTTTTTTAAAGACAGCACATTTTATTTGTCTCTTATATTTGTGGTACAAAGAAAAAATTTCACAAGAAAGCCATACTTACAATGTATTTTTCAGTGCTTTCTCAATCTCATTTGGTAAGTATGGCAAAAGGAAGACTTTATCTGTATGTTCAACTATGCCTAGCATGGATCTGATATGATTCAAGTCTTTTGAAAAAATCCAACATCTTCATGAAAATGTAGTGTATGGTTTCCTATATGAAATGTCCATGTGTGACAGAAAGGAAGTTTTAACTTACCAATATTCATAAATAGACCATAAATGCACAAAAAAAGAGATGCACTTTCATCAAGAGATATTAAGACTGTAAGTTAAGGGGCTGATCACTAGTTTGTGCAATATACAAATTTTTGGAATGTTTAACAGACATGTATAATGATTTGACTTGACTGGGGTTGTAGGTTCTTTTTTCTGGGCATCTTTTGCTTGACAGAGTCCCAACAGAGCTCAATTCTTAGAGTTGAAAAATCCTCTTCCACCAGCTTGTCAATCTATCAGCATTTAGTGCTAGGATGTCAGAGTGAGCGTTGATGATACATGGAAGATTTGGGGGAGCATATTACTAAGTTGGTAAAACATTTCTTCAGAAATACTCTGTGGAACCAGAAACTGCACTGTCCTAGAAATTCCTCCATCTCATGAAGCCATTTCCATCGTGAAACCTTTGACACATTTAAACACAAGTTCTGCTCTCCTTAAGCACCAGGATATAGTCATTTCCTCTGACATATCATGCACCAAGAGAGGTATGCTTATTGTTGTGTCACAGGTAAACAGAAAACCTTGAGTATATTTCGGAGCCCCATAATGGCAGGATCATGAGCAGTGATATTTTCTGGTTTCATTGTCATCTACACACAGATGGAAAGCAACATGGATTTCTGAGAGATGAGAATGCAGTGTAATGTAAAATTCTCCAGGCAAAATATTTAAGTAGTTTCTATCAGAATTCTTAGTCTTATCATCACTTCCTCCATTTTGGTTTCCGGAATCATCTAATTCTTTCAACTTATTCCCGTGCTGGGTTGTAGCATAAAGTATCAACTGCCGGACAACTTCTGGTTGCTCTTCAATTGGGGGAACATGGAAGTCAGTGCATTCTTGGCAAACTGTAGCAAAATCTCTTTTAATACTGCTGTATGAATTGATTCAATTATCTACTAGTAAAACCAAGCCACACAGAGATGTGGAATAAAGTGATAGTGCTGTTTGGAGCTAATGGAGTTTTACACCACTTTGATGATTTCTTTTATGTTTACAGAGTCTAACATATTTGCTCTCAGCAATCTCGAATTATGCATAGTCTTCAACTGAGCTCCTGACAGAATGGTAAAACTTTCTTCTTTCTCTGTTCCTCATAAATCCTTCCATTTGCTTCTACAGATTTTCTGAATTGACTTGGCTGAACTTTAATTTCCTCACTGAGGGAGCCATTGTTGGGTTTTTTTAGGTGTTGATAAAGTTTTATCACCCATTCCTGATACTCTTGCTTTTGGATTGCAGCTGATTGTTTTAATTCATTCATCCACTTATTCTCTAAATCTTGCTGGGATTCAAAATGCTGAGCAGCCAACGAATTTACATTCTCATCTGTCAGTGACTTTCCCAATTCCTGTATCACTTTTTCCATTTCAATACCTTGTCTCAGCATAAGCTTTGGCCCATGTATTTATCAACTGATGTAAATCTACTTCACCTGATTTCAGAGCTTCCAGTGACACTTCAGCATCTCTATCATAGTCTCTGAAGGATTCTTCTTCTCTAAACTGTCTCAGAGCCTCTTTTCAGTCATTTTCTATAAAGCAGGATAAATCGTGCAGCAAACTCAGATGTCCATGCAAATGACTGGCATTCTCTTGAACGGGAAATTGGAGGGGCACCCTCAACTCGAAGCACTGACTTGCTACTTTGAATTTATATATGAATTCCCTCTCTCTGTTGCAGAATCTTTCTCTGTTTTTCTTCATCTTTGGCAAGTTTCTTTAAAAGTCATCTAGTTCCGAAGTCTTGAGCAGATGGCACACCCCGGGTGGTCCACAAGCCTTGGCACTAGGGATATCAACTGATTTACCTACTCATTTTTACATCTGGCAGATCTATCAGCAGATTCGCCCACACCACCTCTTCCCTGGTACTCGATGGAAAGTCCATCAGTCTAAGAGCCCCTTGTTTCTTCCTGCCTCAGTTAGGAAGGTGCATTTCTACTGTTATTGTGTATTTCAGAGATGGTGTAAAAGTCATTGTCATCACGAAAGTGCAAGGGCAAAGTGCAAACTTGTTGATTTGATTTTTGATGAGATATTGCATGATGGTTTGAACATCCTGAATTAGTTGCTTCAACTCCTGTATGTCACTTGAAATGTTTTTTTTCTTTTGACTGGGCCATATCTTCGATTTTCCTAGTATGACTCATTATTTTTTGCTGGCATCTAGGCATTTGATTTCCTTAATTAGCTTATCCTGGAGGTCATTCTCACTCTTTTACCAAGGATTTCCTTGCTAGGTGGCTTTGTTCTCCTTCTGTTCTTTGACATTCACTTCAGCTTATTCTAGACCTCCAGCAAAGGTTCTGTTTAACTTATCAGATTTTTTCCGCTCTTGTTTTTGTTTCTTGCCCTGCATATATTTATTGAGGAGGGTCTCCTCAGATATGATTGACCCCAGTCAGATTTTCCCAGACCTGAAAGGCCCATGTCTCAGGAGGGGAGAGTAGCCAGTATCAAGTTTCCCTGAGGTTGTCAGACTTTCCTATGAAGCCTCTAGACTCTGTGCTTTTCTTATCCTGCCCAGCATGTGGCATTCTTGTGCCCACAGCTTCCCCAGTACAAAGTAATGTGGTGCTTTTAATTTCAGCAGCCTCTCCCTGCCAGTGGTGTGGTTGAGACAGAGGCTGGGGATGAGGGTGGGCTTAGGTTGCTTCTGTTTTTCAGCCCCTGGGGCCTGAATTCCCTGAAGGAGAGTAGCCACTTGACCTGGACACCAACCTCTTTTTCTTGTGGGGGATACAACCTTTAGGCAATTGTCCCCATTCACCTATTTATTTTGTCTCTCACACATGCCTGAGTTCTGCCGTTGCCTGAGGCAGTGCTAAAGCTTGAGAGTGCTTGCAGTTCTATCTAATGAGCTGTTAAGAAGTTAAAAAAAAAAAAGAGACGAAAGAAAAACCTTTTCAGTGTTGGACTCCCACTCTCCGCGATTGCCAATCAAGAGCTGGAGTTGGTACATAGCTCTGTGTGTCCGCTTTTCTCAGGGCCCATAGTTTTTCAGTATTTTGTGCTGTCCAACTCAAAAAGCCCCTCTGTTTTTTTTCCATTAGCCTTGTCCTCTCTCTGCCAGAGTGAAAACTCCTGGTTCCTTCAGTGCCTTCTCCAGGTTTATCTCTGCTTGGGCCTATTTTCAGCAGTCAGTATTTGTTAATTCATTAAGCAATTGAGCTACCTTCTTTGCTTCTTTGGGTTTCCTTTTCCCTTGTGGAATCAGCTTGCTGTAACTGTGGGGGAGGAGCGCCGGCCTCTGGGGCTTGGGAGACTTACAGTTCTATGTGGGATCTCAGCTGTTTCAACCAATTCAGATGTTGTACCGTGTGTGTGGTCATAATGTCCCCCCCAACAGCTGTTCCATACAGTTCTTGGCTATTTACTAGCTACTCTGGAGGATGAACTAAATTCCACACTTCACTATGCTGCCATCTTGCCCCACCTCCCCGACTGTTAGTTTAAAGTTAGTGAGAATGATAGGGAAATAGCTCGGGAGTGAGATATCTGACCCTGTAGAATTATAAGCTGCAATAAAAAAATATTCCACACACCATCTCATCAATTATTGATGCTATACATAAGTCTTAACAGATTGTTTCTATCTTAAAGAGACGTGCTTCAGACCTATAGAACTGAGTGCTAAAAACTCTTCCTCTATATACATCAAACAATTTTGAACTCATCTTCTTCCCGAACCAGTTTTTCACTATCTTCTATCCAGCCAGTGGCAACACCCTATAAAATATTAGGTAGAAAACTAAGTGCAGTTTTGGCTTTAACTTTTTCTTCACCCATCTAATCAGTTCATTATCAAAGTCCTGCCAATTTTCCTTCCTAAAAATGTCTCAAAGCTGACCTTTCATCTCCATTTCTACTCTCATTGCTAAGGTTCAAGTTTTTATTATTTTTTCTAAATCATTTTCCTGCCTCTACCTGGACACTTTCAAATCTATTCCCTATACATCTGTCAGAGTGATCTGATTAAAATGTAAAACTGACCACGTCACTCTCCCCTTCTTTAAACCTGGTGATGGTTCCCTATCCTTCACTTGGCATACAAGGCTTGCAATATTAGGCTGATACTTCTATAATCTTATAATTTATCATGCCCAGCCTTGTCCTTTATGTTCCATGAACAGTGAACTACCAGTGGGTTCCCTGAAGTCAATTGTGATGATAAATGCACAGCTATATCATGATACTGTGAACCACAGACTGTATACTTTGGACGACTACATGGCATGTGAATATATAATATATATCAATATAAGATAAATAATCAAAAAAGCAAAACACACAAGCTCCATGGGCAGATGAATGGATAGACAAAATGTGGTCTATCCATACAACATTATTTGGCTGTAAAAAAGGATGAAGTTCTAATACATGCTGCAACATAAATGAGCCTTGAAAACACTGAGCTAGGTGAAATAAGCCAGACACAAAAGGACAAATATTGTATGATTCCACTATATTATATAAAATGTCTAAAATAAACAAATTAATAGAGACAGAAAAAAACTAAATGCTTGAATTCTTAAATAGTCAGCTTGTTTGTTAACTACCTGTATACCATCAACACCCTTGTCTAAGTTTGCCTTATGATGTAGTGGCAGCATTTCAAATTATTTTTCAAAGAATACTGTTCATCTGCACTGTTCTTATACAGGCAGTTTTGTACCAGCTGTGATGTTTTGCATAACATATATATAATTTTAAAGCAACTTTCAAAATTTCAAATAGATTCAACAATTATAGTTTCTTATTTACTTTAGCACTTTAAAGGGACTTATCAAAACTTTGTGCTCATCAAAAGAATTCATTCACAAAATGAATGGATAAGCCATGACTAGTAAAGATATTTGCAGTGCATATATCTGACAAAGGACTTGTATCTAGAGTATAGAAAGAACTCCGCCACAAAACAAAATAAAGATGAATAATCCATTTTTTAAAAGGGGCAAAAGACTTGAACTAACTTTCCACAAAAGAAGATATATGGAAGATTAAAGGGCACATGAAAAAGTGTTCAACATCATTAGTCATTAGGGAAATGCAAACAATACTTATGATATACTGCTTCATATTACATTCATAAAGAATGGCTAAATAGGAAAAATTAAAAGACCAACAACATTAGATGATGGTGAAGATGCAGAGCAAGCGGAACTCTCCTCCCTTGCCGGAGTGAGTGTAAACTGGTCCAACCACCTTGAAAAACATTTTGGCAATTTCTTATAAAGTTTATCTTCCAAGGGTCCAGAAATTCCACTCTTAAAATTCACAGATAAGAATGTTTATACAGGAGTATAAACTATTTATATAGTAATAAGATGGAATATCATTTAGTAATGAAAATGAACAAACTTTTAATATACTGAACAACATGAATGAATCTCAAAACCATTAGGTTAAGCAAAAGAAGCCAGATGCAAAAAGGTATGTACTAAAAGATTCAATTTCTATGACATCAAAGTATGAGTATAGAAATCAAGCAGCAGGGGTGGGGAGACTGACAGGAAATGGACACAAAGGAATTTTCTGGAGGAACTGATAATTTATTTCAGGTAGTATATATAATTGTCAAAATACATCAAACTGTTCACTTAAGATGTGTGTTTTATTTTTATGTTAGTTATAGCTTTAAAAACTTGCAAATAAAAAGTCAGGAATACATTTTTAAAATCAAATTAAATGTCATTATCAATATTTTAATTCACACATTTAAATACAGTCACTAAATGGGCAGCAAATTGTGATTTTCATATTGATGTAACTTGTAAATCAGTGTCAGTTTTTTTCATAGACTACAGCAGAAGGAGCTAGACTTATTATATAAACTGAAACACACAATGTCATTTGGTAGAGCAGAAAAGTAGTGGGTGTACATAAAAAACTGATTACAGTTCTTGATTAATAAGAAAAGTTATGTTTTCATTGAGAATATAAGAAAGGGTCAGGCTCAAGGCCATTTTTATGAATAATTTGAAGGTGCCATTTGGAAGGCAAGGATATAATTGCAGTTGTGCTGAACGCACTTATTTACCATCTCACAAAATCTTCTGAAACTTTCTGCCATCGGCCTGTAAAACTGGTAGTCTCTGAGAAATTAATCAAGTTGAATCAAGACCCAACAAAGTCAAAAACTGAGCTGGGATTGAAATTCAGGTATCTTGATTCTCTGTTATGACCAATTAATTCAGGAAACATCTATTAAGTATCCACCTTTCTAGATCCTGGGACTAAAAGGACATCAACTTGCCTTTAAGATGCCTCAATGCCAAGAAGGTCAATGATAATGACTTAAAAAGGGAATCTATACATATATTGTGAAATGACTAGCATAATATTATTGTCCTTATTTTACTGAAGAGGAGAGGGACCTCTGTAGAAACAGCAGGTCAACTTTCCAGGCTAATCTTTTTAGCTAAATAAACCAGCACTAACTTGATATTTGCTTGTAGTTTAAAAATCAATTCATAAAATATTAAGCATGTCACTGTAACTTTAACCTGATTACTTATGTTTTTAATATAACTCTAAAAAAACTTATTTCTATAGGACTACAACCTCTTCAAAGTCTCTGCTTTTTTATTTCTCTTTTTTTTCTTCTACTCTTTGTGGACTTTTCCATGGTTCAGTCTTTTGTTCTCTGGTCTTTACTTGTTATATATTATATTGGATATATCCCTCCTATACTCACCGTGCTTTGCTTAATACATGGATATGATTTCTAACCTGATTTCTTACCTTAGATTCAGTTCTGCATGTCTAATGGCCTGATGGTTACTTCCATTCCAATATTCTTTCATTTCAAATTCAGTGCATACCTAAAACTGAATTCATCATCTTTCTCACAAAACCATCTGCCTGTCATTCTTTTCCATAATCTCCAAACTAGAAATCTCAGAACCACCTTTTACTTTTCCCTTCTCATAGTCAGGAAGTACTCTTCCTTTCTTCAGAGATATTCCTGAATCTGTCACTATCCTGGTTTAGGTTCTGACTGCCTCATGTCTAGACTCTTAGGACAGCCCTTTCTCCAACTTCTGCCTCCAACACCCATCCATCTACCTCCCATACATCTTCCACATTACAAATTAACCTTCCCTCTTCCTTGCTTTCCTCTTGTCATTATCCTGCTCAAAAACCTTTGACAGCAATTCAACATTCCACTGAATAAAGCCCAAACATTCAAAGTTTCTTAAAATCTGACCTCAATTACTACTGTTCTCTATGTGAACCCACTGATATAGCCAAAAGGATGCACTTATTGCATTGCAAACATGCCTTATACTTTTCCCACCTCTTGGATTTTCTTATCTTCTACAGTGCCTTCAGGGAGTCCTCATTCTTCCAGCCCCTCTCTAATCATACCTTCTTTGTCTTACCTCAACAAAGAATCTCTCTCACCTTTGGCTTTGCATGGCACATACTGTCTGTATCACTCAAATGGCACCGTCTTGCATTTTTCCATTTCGTGTAAGTGTATTATCTCTTTAAGTAAACCTTGGAGATCAGGGACCAGCCATATCTAATTATTTTATAGCTCCTATATCACCAACTACAGAGCCTTGCTCATAAGTCAGTGCTCAATAAATCTTTGTTGACTGATTGACAGTTGAAGCTGTTTTCTATCTATATGAAATCAGAGCAGAGATTTTCAAATTTTTTATACTTTTATGTGTACTCTGCTTAGCTGAAGTAAAGGACAATGTCAACCCTACTTTTTTATGGGGAATTTTCCAAAGTATATTGATCCTCATCTAGTTACTGGGATGGTAATTTGAGGATGGGAAATGCTACCTTTCTAACGGCAGACAATGGGAACAGTTCAAAAGACAGGGCCTTACATTCTACAGAGACCCATCTTTGTACTGGGAAGTTTTAATTCCTAAAGTGCATTAACCCACAGTTACCTTAAAAATTAAGTGAGCTGTAACATTTTTAATACAAATAAATTTTAAGTAAAATTTATATAACTGGCAATGTAGACCCTAGAATCTTACTTCACTATAATGGACATCCATCATTCCAGCATCTTCTTTCATTGCCCCTTCTTCATCTATATTGGGAGTAATTTTCTTGAAGGCTGAACATCCATTAGAGAATAATTCTGTGTGAATAAAAGGCAGTGGAGTAAATTTATTAAAAAGTGTTTTGTAAATAACAGATAGCCTTACAAGACTTGGTTACCCTTAAAAATAAAAGCAGATATTTTTGTAAGGATCAAAGTCACAAGTGGAATTTTCAGTTACAAATAGAATATTTTTACAATTTCCATCTACTATACATTCTACCAGTCTATTTCCCAAAAAGTGAGCTCAAGTCACTTAGAGTAAGTTTCAATCTGACAATGCATCATCTTCAATGGCCAGTACAGATAGTTCTCTAGTACAATTCTAAGAATTTCATCAATACTTTGACCCGTGCATGCTTGTGGTTTATCACCTAAACAAGAAGGAGCATGTAATCTTCAGGTAATCACTGAATGATCTTCTGTAATCATCTCCAGTTCCTAATTTCACTGGAGAATTGGAAAGAGAATTGAGTTGTTGGAGGAGATCTAGCCTAGGATTTTTAAGAAAGGCAGGAAATAAAACAGACACTCCTGATGAAACATCCTTAGAGAAACAGGATAGGACATTAGAAGAATCATAACTTTTGGAGTTAGACCCAGTTCTATCACTAGCTGTGTGATTTTGGACCTGTTAGACAGACCCAGCTCTATCACTAGATGCGTGATTTGGGCATGTTTATCTCTCTGAGACTACAAAATGTTGCATCATCTGGGAAATAGGGAATAGGGATAATAGCTACCTTGGGAAGATTAAATGAAATGTAAAGTGTTTAGAAGAGAGCCTTAGCATGTAAGAAGTACTCAATGAATTATTATTACCAAACAATCTACTGATAAATAAAGCAGCTTTCCCAAGATAGAATAGAATAACTGCTGCCAGCTGGAATGGTAAATCACTCTGCAGATGGGCCCCTGGGAAGCAGGAAGTGAGCTCAAGCTGAGAACAGCTGTAGCAGAACTGCAAACCAAATTGTTACTGTCAAGCATTAATCTAGATGTGGAAGGCCATGTGGTTGCCATACAGATTTTGGACAAGGGAACATATCCAAGCATTCCTGCTGTGGTTACCTTCCCCCTTATTTAAGTGTGCGGTTATTCAAGGAAAATTCAACCTCCTTATAACAGAATCTGTTAGCCAGTGAAAAGGTTTCCCTCTGATAGTACCTGGTCACAAAGGAAACAAATAGGTGATAAAATCTATTGTCTTACAACCTCTCTAATAGTAATGATTAGAAATAATGACCTACTCATAACTAAGTATCTGAGATTAACGGGTTGAGGAAGGAAGCTTCAGTCTCAGAGTTCACTATTCTGTGATAATGTTAAATGTATTATCTTGATTCATATGCCTGATGACATATCTTGATGGCATCTACCTAAAGGAAGACTATATCCTTCCCTTGTTTGCTTAAGTTAACAACAACCACCAAATTATGCAATAACATAAGGACCTTATTGATTGCAGGGTTCTTTAAAATGTTTAAGACAAATTCTGATTCCCCTTGGTGCTGGAAAGATTTTCTGATGTGTTTTAGTTTGATAAGGCTGCCAGAATGCAGTACATGAGAGATAGATTGGCTTTTATAAAGGGGATTTATTTAGTTACACATTTACAGTTCCTTGGAGGAAAGGCAGCTGGTTTTCCTCTGAGTTTCTCTGTCACATGGGAAGGCACATGGTGACATCTCTGGCCTTCTCTCCTGGCTTCGGGGTTCAAACAGCTTTCCCCGGGGTGTCTCCTTTCTGCATCTCCAAATGTCTGGGTCTGTGCTGGCTCTGAGCTGAGATGTACTGAGCTACTTCTCTCTCTTCTGGACTCCTCCTTTTAAGCCTCCAGCTAATTAAATTCAACCTCACTCATGGCAGAAGGCACTCCCCTTAGCCGACTGGAGATGTAATCAGCCATAGATGAAATTCACATGCTGATGACTTAAGTCCATAGCAACAGAACAACCTGGCACCATCACCTGGCAAAGATGATCCCTCAACCTAACTAATACCAGATGAAACAAGTTTCTGAGTCTAGAACTGGCCAGTGTGCATATCCCAACCAAGGGGGGTTTCAGCTTGGGGATTCTCATGTAGCCCTGTATGAGGTGATCCTGGAGAGTTTGCTACTAATCTGGTATTTGATCTGGATCCTGACCTTGCCCCTCATAGCTGTAATGTCTCTACTCCTGACTTCTGTCCTGGGGAGAGAAAGATACTATGGACAGAAGTTGGTACTCAAACTGCCCAAGCAGAGGCTACTACTGAGAGCGTAAGTCATCCTGTCAAAAAACTGGGGGTTAGTGGAGGATGGGGAATCAGTTCAACCCTTGAAAAAGCAAGACTAGTAGTCAGAAGAAGCGTAAGAGGTAAGAGTCCTGAGGGAAGGGCAAGGGCAGAAAAGACAGATTGGGAAGGAACAGGGGAATAAAAAGCCTTGCAAAATTTAAGCTATCAAATCCTGGGTATAAAGACTTGGGAAAGGGAGCAACGTTACCCTATAAGGAATTAAAAATACCAGACTCTATGGGAAAGGAAATTCCTTTTTCTGGGTTGATAGGGGAGCCCTGAAGGTCCCAGGCTTTGCTGAAGCTTGGATGCTATGTGGTGGAAGAAGAATGTGGAGATTTGACTCTTGTCTTCCCTAGGGGAAAAACAGTTGTGCCCTCTCTCAGGAAACGGGAGAAGAAAGAGAAATACATAAACATCTAGCCTCTAGGGAATGGAGCCTAGAAATTTTGACGTTCTCAGACAAAATGGAAATAAGGCAATCAGAGGTGTTTTTTTCATTTTATATTTTTTGGAGTGGAAAGAATCACTGACATCGAAGTATAACCACTTAAGAGGTGACTTAGGTAAAGGAAAGACAATGAAAATCCTTACAGTCTCTTGGTAGAAACAGCAAGAGCTGAAGCTATATGGAAGAAGTTTGAGGGTGAGGGCAGGGACAGAAAGAACTGGATATTGCCTTCCCTTTCCTTCTCAGCTCAGTGCCTGAAACAATGAAGAAAAGAATCTAGAACTGACCCTCGTGGTGTTGTACAATCTCTCCTGTGGGACAGGGGCCCAAAGCCTAGCCTGGTTAGACAACTACCCAATGGGACAAACCGATGTTTTTCTTAAAAACTCTGAAACAGCAGAACATCTGCCTCCAATGTGTCAGCTGATAAGAATTTTATTCCATCTTGATAAAAAAAGTTTTATAATGGCCTTCAAGAGAAATAGCTTAGAAATCTGAGAAAACAGAAAGTAGGCAATCGCTATGTCAAATATTTGAAATGTCCTCTAGATTAATTCTTTTTTCTTTGTCATCATTATGAAATGACCCTTGATAGAAAAAGGATTCTGGAGTTGCCTGATTATCTTTGTTAAAACTGTTAGTCATAAGTGTAAATAAAACTGTTTTTTTTTTCAGTTCTGTACTCAAATGTATTTTATTTACTCTGTAAACCTCTAGGCCTTGTATACAATTTTTAAAACCCCACTAATTCTGGTGGAACTGTAGAGTTCTCACATTGAATGGCAGGTTAGCAGTTCAAGCTTTTAATCTGTGTTTTAAGTCAATAGTCTTTGGTAATATAAATATCATAGTTTAACCAGCTAATTAACAAAAGAAAGTGCTTTGGATCATTGAGGCTGTTTTTTTTTCTTCCTGCTACCATTTTATAAAAGGTTTTCTAGCTTAGGAAAGTAGAATTTTCCAGGTTTTAAAATTGATGGCTCCTATAAATAAATATGCAAACTTCTCTTACATTACCATTATTTATTCTTTAAAATGCAAAAAACAACATTTCTTCCTCCTTAGAGAATGGCTCTTTTATTTCTATGAAGGATATATTCCAAAAAACC